>BSBK01000591.1:902500-912500 GCA_027943335.1 Chamaecyparis obtusa
GGCTTGTCATATTATGAAGTGAAAGCTAAATAAATAAGCAAAGCACAAATATGTACTATTTCATTAATTGTGGAACCAATGATTATCTTCCTCATAATTCAAGGAAGTTTCAACTATATTAGTGTCATCATGAGGGCATCATAACTAATTTTTGGGATAGGTGGTGTATGCTCTTTGACTAACCTCCTTGTAATAATTATGAGGCACCTCTATATATTTTCATGAGAAAAACTATATTGCAAGTTTATATCTAATAACACTCCAAATTACATTGATATGAGGGAGTTCCAAGGTAGAGGTGGAAGCTCTTCCTAGATATACTAGGAGCTTTATGGGTACAAAACCACCCAAATCAGACACCACTAGCAATTAAAACATGTTGTTCATGTCACAGTCCCAATAACCCTATAGGAGTCTATGGAGTTAAAAAAAATCTTTATACAATTAACACATTGACTGATACCATCATCCAACAAGGCATGCACTTATCCCAACCTCTTGAACCAAACATTGATGAAATAGCTAGGCCATCTACCTCTAGTGATGCACATGTAGATGGTTCTATTACCAATTTTCACTACATGCTCAAATTGTGAAGCTATCAAACACTTGTTAATTCTTTAGTGGAAATGGTTTATTTTATCCTACTTTCCTAAGTTCTTGATCTAGTTGAGTTAAAAAAGAAATATTTGATTATCATGAAAAGATAAATTTTTTAAAAATAAAGCTCTCATTTTTTCCATTAAAAGTACAACAACAAAATATTTTTTGCAAATGATAGAAAAAGTTTCACACTTTACATTGCGGAAATAATTACAAGTGTTTATTTATTTACAAAGGAAATAATGTACAAGTGACATACACAAATGGTAGAGAGAAAGTACAAGTACATTTCATTTGAATGAAAAAACATAAATATGACCACACAAGCCGTGGGGAACTATTAAACCATGAAAAAAGAATAGACAGGTACAAAAGTCTAGACTAGAGAAGGGGTTGAGATCTACCATTGCCTAATCTAATGGAAGACTATATTGTACCTTACATTAGCTAACTGAAAGGTTGATTCCATGTCCTTAGTGTACCTGCAATGATTGTAAAGATGATATCAGTCACAAAGATTGAGAAATGAAGAATCTAATCCTATCTCTAGAATTTGACTGCCATACATGCACATTTCAGTCATATGATAGTTGGTTGTTATTTTTATTCTACCATTGATAGTGTTTTATTGTTGCAAAAAAAAGTCATGAACAAAAATTGATATATCATGGAAGGGTATACACATAGGAAATGATATTTTCTTTTTATTATTTTGTCTTCAAAATCACCATAAAGAATTTTTTCCAGGGGTTTGTACAAGGTTTTTCTTAGGAATCCTCGGTAATGTTAGAGTTTTATGTTTTAATGCAAGGGTTTTTATCCAAGAGCAATGGCTACTAAATATAAGTAGAGATCTACATGTCATGCCAACAAAAATTAAGGGCAAAAATACACCAATTATTTTTTTAAAGCTATAATTTAACTAACATTGCAGTTATAAATGTTTGATAGAATACTTGGTTTACAATGTTATCCAAAAGTTTTCATCATCGAAGGATTTGATACGATTCTTTAGTATCTGGTAGTATCTAAATCGGGGTTGAGGGGAATCATGACAATGGTCAACATCCCTCGTAAAGGTTACCTAAGTGACTACACTCAAAAAAGTTTAATTACTTAACCAGATTAATTATCCTTAAATAAACTGGTTAATAATTACAACGTTAAGAATATTTAATAAGTAATTTAATTCCCTTCCCAAGGTTCATTTATGTCTAAAATGTCTAGTAAATAATTTGGATTATAATAATCCCAGTAATGAATTTGAGCTATTCAACCTTTTAATTTAAACCCCCATTAGTTATTTCTCATTTAATTACATGATTAATTAAATAATAAAATTTACCCTTAGAAACAATCCCATTTAAAATTTAACTATATTAAAGGTGGAAATTATATTCTAATTTAACTTCCATAATTTTAATCAAAATTACATCTAGCAAATTTTCCATCCATTATACTCTCGTTAATTATCTCAAGTGGCAATACTAAATTTAATAATAGATTAATTGATTTATCCAATTTAATTTAACTAATTATAGAAAATTCTACTAATTAAAATTTTAAGTTTCCTAATAGATTAAATTAATTAATTAACTTACCCATAATTCAATAATTAAATTTGTTCCTAAAGTTTTCCATTAAACAGATCCAATTAAAAGACAATGGAAAAAAAATAACATTCCCACAAAAAGGTCTTTTCCCAGTTTGAAAATTTAAACCCATAATTAATATTTAAAATAAATCCAACCCTAATAGGTTTTTCAAACAAAAGAACGAAAGAGAAGGAAATGAGAAATTTTACTTGTCTCATTTTGTCTCTTCCTTCTCTCCTCCTCAACCCTAACCCTAATCCAAAATTAGGGTTTTGGGGAGGATTTTGGGCATTCTCATGCCATCTCCCTACTCTTTCCCCTCTTCTCTCTATTCCCCATTCTTTTTCTTGCATGGTTTCATGAACATTTTTGAAGGGCAAATGCACATATTTTGCTTGCAGAATGGAGGTATAATTTTTTTTTCATTTTAAATCAGATTGAAAATCTGATATATATATATATATATATATATATATATATATATTTGTTGAACAATATGTTTCTTTTTTTATTTGCATTCAAATCTTTCATACAAAAAAATAAAAAAACAAAAATAAATAAATAAATAAAATGATAGTGGGGAGGTTATGAACCCTCCCCATTATGGTCATTACCACACTATGACCCCATTAATGGTGGCCATGGCGGTGGTGTCACGACGACCACCACAAGAGTGGTTGTGGCCACTACCATGGTGCTACAAGGCACCCACAATAGTGGCCACAACCACTATTGTGGGTCGCAACTCACCATGGGTCAAGCCCTCCCCACATTTGGGGGAAGGGTTTCAACTCTCCAATCTTTATTTAATTTTTTTTAAATTTTTTTTTAAAAATTATTTTTTATATATATTATTTGTATTTTTTTTAAAGATTTATTACTACACACACACACACACACACACACACACATCCCTTTTCTAAATATTTTAACAATATGTGTATATGTTTGTTTTTTTATGACAACATTGTATTTTTTTTCATTTAAAAAAGATGAAGAATTAAACTACATGTAAATAAACACAAATATTAAATTTGGATAACAATAAATGAATAATACTAACTAATCATGTTAAAAAACATATAGGTATAACTTTTTTTAAGAGAAAATTATTAAAAGAAATCTGATTTAAAATTTCTCAAGTATTTTTTTGTTGAAATAAGAAAACTAAGTAATAAAATCAAATATTTAACTTTTTAGAAGATCATATAATTTCTTTCTTGGCATAAGATTAAATGACATAAAAAATATCTGCTTTTTTAAAAAGTAAAAGGCAGCACTATTCATTTTCTTTTATTAACTCAATATTAAGAGAAAATACTATTCTACAATAGGATTCAAGTTTTGAAACCAACACTACAAACTAATATTTATTTATCATAAAATGCAAATATGTTCTATTAGACAACATACATTTTATGAACATAAAGTTTCCATAAATCTTTTTTTTCAATACAATGCTTTACAAAGAAAGAACAACTCTACATCATAGAATCTTCAAGCTTTTCCCTATACAAATATAATGAAATTTAAAGCAAACCTTTACAATAAACATATTGCAATGCATCTCCTTTTTTTTAATATCTTGCAAAGAAAATTTACAACACTACTACTCTATTTTACAAATGAACTTTACAAATAGAAATATACACATAATTTCTCTTTTCTGAAATGATATCATACATCTTCAATGCATCCTTGCAACACCCACATAAAAAAATTCTACTTCTTGAAAATGCCTTTAAACTTTGATCCAAGCAACTTGCAAATTTACAATGGGTTGAGCTTGGGATCTCACCTCCCAACCTAGGCCTTTACAAGGCCACCACGAGATTGAGGAACCAAGAATGGATGGGTGACATACAATCATATTCAAATACACACATACAAAATAAAAACCACAATGAACTTCCCAAACCCTTGGTTTGAACAATGGATCACCTTGGAACCATGAAGAGGGCTGAAGGTGGAAAGTGAACCCAAATAGGAGAAGCCATAATCACAATAAACATAGCTCAACAATGCCTTTACAAGGCTCAAAACACAACTAGTAATTCCTTCACAAGGCCACATAATACATTTCTATTTTCCCATTTCACAAATGCTTTTCTCCCCTTATAGCCCCAAATGTGTAGAACAACAAATGGAAACATGGAGCCCATACTCCATGCCATATTCTTCTCCTCCATAAGGAGAGACTCTAAACTATTTTAGCATTCCCAACCCTTCAACCCCAAGGCTCTCTTCCGTAGCCTTGCACACCGAAAAAAACAAAGAACAAACAAGAAACAACAAGAAAATCCATGAGAAAACTTGAGAGCAACACAAATATTAACATACTACATGATTTACAAAGCCACACACACATAGTCTTCCATGATAGGAGCACCAACCTTGCTCCAATAAATGGAAAGAATGAACTTGAGGATGATCTTTTTCTTTCCTTTACTTTTTCTCCCTTCGCCAAATCTCACTAAGTCAACTAGAAGTCTCCAAGTTTGGAGAGTGGGAAATCAACCTACAAACTCCTCCAAATTTTTACTAAAAGGGAACTCCTCACCAACTTTCTACCCACCCATCTTAACGAGAGAGGAATTTTTGAGTCCTTTTCCTCCATCTTGTATCCTCTCATAAATGAGAGGTAGACCAAAGATGGGGAGAAAGGGATGGGCCTCACTTCCTATCAATTTCTCTATTCTCTAAAATGGTACTTTTTGGAAGGTCATAATTGAGTTTTGGAGATATTTTTTTGTCAAAAATTAACCCCTAAACCGTAGTACACCTATTAGGATAGCTAAATTTATCCCTAACCAGCCCCTATGAATCTATTTAACCCCTTAAAAACTCTCTAAGAGTTAACCTATGGGTTTTCATGATGTGACTCTTATTTTGACTCTTCAAACAAGAAATCCTACATGGGAACACTATATGGTGACCCTAGGGTGAGTGTCTAATCTAATTTAACTGACTTGGTCATGCCAACTCACATGTACAAGTGTCAATTGACATAACATAAACATATCACATTAAATTACAAATGGCATGCCAAATGGATAACACATATTTACAATTTATAAAATAAAAATACATCCATACACCACATTTACTAAATAAAACACGTAACAATGAGGTTACATCTCTACATAGAGTTAACCTTGGATTTACATATAATTCACATTGATCCATCCTTGATTCCCAACATTTAAAACCATGATCAACTTTTCACACACTCGATCAAAATATCAATAGCTCAAGAATAAACCACACACACACACACACACACACACACACACATAACAATGAAAAATATATAATAACATTTAAACACATATCCATTAGCAACTTGCATTTCACAACTTCATCATAATTTGAAACAACATCTATAATTCATTTGGATATGAAATATATATACTCTAAATTCCACTATGTCAAGTAACCCTAAATTATTTGTAGAATCAAGTTAGTACATTATAAAACAATTTGACATCCCATTCATTTCGAATCATATTTCACAAGTCAATGTAATTCAAAACATAAGATTCAAAATTTAGTTAATCAATATATCATATATAAGCATATAAAAGTATATCTAGCATCATCATAAACATAATATATAAACTATCACATAATGTCTAATGATATAAAATTATGGTCCTATAAGTCTAATATGCCAAAATAGTGTATCATCATGATAATCAAAGTAAGAAAATGTCTTCTATACTATGAAGGGTCAGGGTGGGACCTCACATCCTCCCCCCTAGGCATGAAATTCCTCTTGGTATTCATAAAAAAGGTAGGGATATTGAGCTCTCATCTATGCTGCATCCTCCCATGAAGCTATGACTTCATCATAGAAATCCCATTGGACCCTAACTTGGTCCAGCTCTCGGTCTCAAAGGGCCAGTGTCTGGCAAGCCAATATATGAATGGGATCCAAAGCTAGCTCTTTGTCTAACTCCACCTATAAAGCATCCCAATCAATAATATGAGACTCATCATAGATATATCTCCTCAATATAGAAACATGAAATACATCGTAGATGCATGACAAGCTAGGTGGAAAAGCTAGATGATATGCAACTGGGCCTATCCTCTCTAAGATCTTAAAAAGGTCCAACAAAGTGAGGTGTGAGACTAGAACCCTTTCCAAAATAGATTAGGCTCTTATGTGACCGTACTCTCAAGAAATTTTTATCCCCAACCATATACTCACAATCAATCCTCTTAGCATCCGCATACTTCTTCTGTCTAACCTAGGCCTCTCTAAGACACTACGTGATCAGGTGTACCTACTGCTCCATCTCTCTGACTAACTACAGTCCAAAAGACACCTTATCCTCAATCCCATCCCAACTCAAAGGCATCCTATGGGGCCTACTATATAAATCCTGATAAGGAGGCATACCTAATGATGTGTGATACCCATTATTATAGGAAAAATTGACTAAATGTAGGTAATCCTCCCACTTGACCTGATGGTCCATCACATACATGTATAGCATGTCTACTAACACCTAGTTGAATCTCTTGGTCTGTCCATCTATCTCTAGATGATAGGTTGTACTATAATTGAGCCTAGTGCCGAATGTTACCTGTAACTCTTTCCAAGTTGATGAAGTAAAGAGATAATCTCTATTAGATATGATCTTATGAGGAATGCTGTGAAGTCTAAAAAAATCTTGCAAGAATACTTGTGCTACTGCTGGTGTGGTTAAAGTGGTATGAATAGGTGAAAAGTGGGCTACCTTGGTCAACTTGTCAACCATCACCATGCTGACATCATGACGGTGAGATGACATAGGAAGACCGACAATAAAGTCCATAGATATGATGTCCCACTTCCACTCGGGTACCTCATGAGACTGAATAATCCCACTAGGATGGTGGTGCTATGCCTTAACTCTAACACTCAAGGCATCTAACCACCATCCTAGCAATATACAACATCATACCTAGCCAATGGAAAAGTTTTCACAATCTACATGTAACTTATTAACCCCAGGATGTGCTGCATAGGGTTCTCTATGAGCCTCAATTATAATGAAATCATGCAATCCTCTAGAAGAAGGTACATAAATGCATCTTCTATGATGTAGAATTCCATCAGACTCTAATGAATAATCAACATATTTACCCTCAAGGGGTCTTTGAGATCAGACCAACTAAAAAATCTCTGGATACATCTCATCCTCACGCAAGTGGTGTAGTATACGATCCCTCAAATTTGTGCCAATGGTCATAGAAGAAATCTCATGTCACCTCCTACTAAAAGAATCTACAACCACATTTTCCTTCCCCTTGATGTAGTGGAACTCAAAATAATCCTCACACAAGAAATCCATCCATCTCCTTTGATGAGCATTAAGGTTCGACTGAGTGAATATATACTGTAAACTCTAATGATTTGAGTGTAACTCAAACCAATGTCCCAAAAGAAAGTGACACCATCTCACTAAAGCATGTACCACTACTATGAGCTCAAGGTCATGGGTAGGGTAGTTGATCTCATGAGTCTTAAGTTTCCTAGACTCATATGGAATGGCTCAACCATTCTACATAAGGACTTCTCCTAAACTATCCAAGGAAACATCTATGCACACTACAAAATCTACTGAAGGATTTGGCACTGCAAGGATAGGTGCACCGGTGAATGCTCTCTTGAGCTCCTAAAAGGATCTCTTGCACTTCTCCATCCACTCAAACTTATTTCCCTTTCACTAAAGGGATGTGATAGGATGTGCCACTCTAGAGAATCCCTCAAAAAAACATCTATAATAGCCTACTAAACCCATGAAAGTCCCAACCTCAGTCATAGTGGTAGGTGTTGGCCAATCCATAATTGTTCTAATATTTGATGGGTCAACAATGATCCCATATCCTGATATCACATGTCCAAGATAGTGGACCTCTGATCTAAAGAATGCACACTTTCATAAGCTACCAAATAATTGGTTATCCCTCAAACACTACAAAACTTGTCTCAGGTGCTCCTCATACTCTTTCTAATCTCATGAATAAATCAATATATCATCTAGGAACAATACTAAAAATATAGACAAAAATGTATAGAATAATCCATTCATGAGACTCATAAATACATCTGGAGCATTCATGAGGCCAAATGGAACCATAGTAAACTTGTAGTGACCATATATTGTATGAAAATAAGTCTTGTGGATATCACTCTCCACAATCCTCAACTGATGGTACTCTCAATTTAGATCTATCTTCAAAAAAACTCAAGCACCCTGAAGCTGATAAAAATAATAATTGATCTTAGGAAGTGGATATCGGTTCTTGATGGTTAAATTATTTAACTATCAGTAAGCAATGCACAACCTAAGAGATCCATCCTTCTTCTTGATGAAGATAACTAGTGCAACCCAAGGAGAACAACTAGGGTGAATGTACCATTTCTCTAAAAGATCCTCTAACTGACTCTTGAGCTCATTAGTGGTCATCTTGTAAGGTTCTCTAGAAACTAGAGTGGCTCCTAGAACAAGATCTATGTGAAAATCCATTATTCTTTGAGGAGGCATATTGGGTAACTCAAAAGGAAACACATCTAAAAACTCCTAAAGAATAGGATGGTCATCGAGTGAAGATTCATTTTCCTCCTCCTCCTCCCTATCACTAATGGTGATGGAAATAACTAACATACCTTTCACATTCTCCTCTTAAGCTGCATAGAGGAGATCATACAAAGAGATATAGGCCACTGACTCTCATAAATCACTAAAGGAGTACCATGGTCATCTAGAAACTCAATCTTCTTCTCATGAAAATATAACTTGGCTCTATGGGCATAAATCCAATCCATGCCTAGTACAATGCCATAGGATCCAAGAGGTGTGATACAAAGATCTAACGCGGTTGTCAAATCACCAATCTTCACATGACAATCCCTAACCAAGGGTTTGATTGACACTCTATCTCCTGAAGATAAATCAACCTCCCAACCGACATCATGCTTAGCTACCAATAGCCTACAATGCTCCACAACCAATGTAGATATAAAAGAATCAGTATATCTTGGATAAAAAAATGGTAACACTACTACCTCTGATCATACCTATGGTGTGATGCTCTGCCCAATGATTATCAACTTTTTCAAATACCATGTGGGACTTACCCATGTCCCCAACTATAGGCTCTGATGCTTCCATGTACCGACTACCTGTCATCTATCCATGTAGACAATCTATAGCTAAGTGTTCCATGGCACCACATGCATAACAAGGCCCACATGTCTAAGTATTCACAAACTCCCTATGGCCTAGAGTACTGCTATCCACCAATCCTATTGGACCCACTATAACCACCCTTGAAGGATTTTTGAGTCCCAACTGGAGGTGCATCTGAATTATGTGGCCACTAATCTCTCCTAGGACCCTGTGACTTTCACTACTTGGGCTTAGACCCTTGTTGTCCTTGTGGTGGTCTCTGTCTCTAATTTTTCTAAGATTGTTGTTGAGGGTTCTTCTGAGACCCTAATGACTATCTATTATTACCCTTCCAATGATTTTTCTAATACCTATATGTCTAAGATGCAGATTTATGGTTTTGAGATTGATCTCGAGCATCACATGTCCTACCCCATATCTCCTCTTTTATCAATGCCATCTCTACAACCTCTCAAAGGTTTCCTAGAGTGATTATGTGAACCTTCCCTAATATGCATTCATTAAGTCCCTTGACAAAGAAATTGACTCACAACTTCTCAGCCTTCATATAGTCTACATAAGGTAGAAGCTCAAAGAACCAACTCTCATACTGGGATAAAGTGAGTCCCCTCTATTGTA
>BSBK01000591.1:917500-1212500 GCA_027943335.1 Chamaecyparis obtusa
AGAGGTAGACCAAAGATGGGGAGAAAGAGATGGGCTTTACTTCCTATCAATTTTTCCATTCTCCAAAATGGTATTTTTTTTGGAAGGCCATAATTGATTTTTGGACATATATTTGGTCAAAAATTAACCCATAACCCACAGTAAACCTATTGGGATAGATAAATTTAATCCTAACCAACTCCTAGGGTTCCATTTAACCCCTCAAAAACTCTCTAAGAGTTAACCTACGGGTCTACATGATGGGACTCCTAACTTAACTCCTCAAACAAGCAACCCTACATGGGAACACTACATGGTGACCCTAGGGTGAGTGTCTAATACAATTTAACTCACTTGGTCATGAAAAATCACGTGTACAAGTGTCTATTGAAACAACATAAACACATCACATTAAATTACACATGGATTACCAAATGGATAACATATATTTACAATTTACAAAAATACAATACATCCATACACCACATTTACTAAATAAAACACACAACAATGAGGTTACATATCTACATAGAGTTAACCTTGGATTTACATGGAATTCACATTGGTCCATCATTGATTCCCCACATTTAAAACCATGGTCAATTTCTTGCACACTCGATCAAAATATCAGTAGCTCAAGAATAAATCATATATATAACAATGCAAAATATATGATAACATTTAAACACATATCCATTAGCAACTTACATTTGACAACTTCAGCATAATTTGAAACAACATTTATAATTCATTTCCATATGAAATATATATATTCTAAATCACACTATCTTAAGTAATCCTAAAGCATTTACAGAATCAAGTTAGTACATATATAAAATAATTTGACATCTCATTCATTTCGAATCATATTTCACAAGTCAATGTAATTCAAAATATAAGATTCATAATTAAGTTTTTCATCTATATGATACGCATATAAAAATATGTCTAACATCATCATCAACATAATATAAAAACCATCACATAATGTCTAATGATATAAAATCGTGGTCCCATAAGTCTAATATGCCAAAATAGTGAATCATCATGATAATCAAAGTAAGAAAATGTCTTCTATACTATGACGAGTCGAGGTGGGACCTCACACTACATAAGTAGAGGACTAGAACCCTCTCCATGGCTATTGTATTTACTAGATAAGAAAATAAAAACCCTCATAAACTTCATGGTATTTTGACAAAAAGAATGGAGAGATGTTTCAAAGGGCCACATATTGTACTCAAAGATCTTATGAACCCTCAAAATTATTAAAGGGAAAAATTTCGTTAGCAGTGCCATGTTGTAAAATAGATGAGGGTTCTAAAAGAAACATGTTGAAGATGGTGATATACATGTAGGGTATGAGTAGGTTCTAACACCCTTGTGTAATAATCACTTCCATAGACATAGTTCAAATCTCAGATGCACAGAGAGAGACCATTCCATTATTTGAACCCTCTATATCAAGGAGATAGAACATTTTCACAAAAATCTTAGAAAGTAAGCCATTTTTTTTTTATAGTTTCTGTTTAAAAAAGTATCTTAACAATGTATTTCCCTCTAAGGTAAAAATTTAAACAAAGGGAAAATTTTTTTTCAAATTTTTCTTCTACAAAAAAAGACCATGAGACACTACAAAGAATCCTACTTGTAGAAGTGTGTAAAATCCGTAGAAGAAAATTTGTGAGCTGCTACAACAAAGACTCCATTGCAACTGTCAAACCCTAGAGGCAATGTTAGAGAGAAGGGAGGATGATTCCAAAAAAACTCAATATAACAAATGAGTTCAAAGTAGAGTTCTAGCCCTAATATCTCCCAAAATGAAGTATTTTAACACTTGTATTTTTTAATGGGATTTTTTAACAAAATGCCCTGCGAGCTTAATGCATTAATCTCAAGGTTATAAATTTATATTCCATATTAATGATTGTGAGGCACATTGCCTTATAAATATTAATATAAAATATATTTTTTATTTTTTTATTTTTATTTTTATTTTTCCTTTGCATGATAAACATATTGTAAATTTAATTATTATTATATGATAAATATTATAAATTATATAATAGTAATTAAATCTAAAATACTAGGAAAGATAAGAGAAGAGGGGGATTTTTTCATGTGTAGATGACTTAGAGTCTTATTTTGAGGGGCAGGGGGATAATTTCTCTTTGTGAATTTAGAGTGCATGGAAAGGGAGTATTTTCATTTCTAGAGCAACTTTGTTATGTTTTGAGGCTTTTTTTAGTAATACATCAGTTAGGAGCACTCCTTGAGTAGTTGGGCTACATGTTACTCATAGTTGCTTCCTTCTTTTTAGGGATTTATTCCTGCATCTAACCCCACATAGTTTTAAAATGATTTTGGGACATATTGAGGGTGATTTGAGTTGCATTTCAGTTATGCATGACTTAGAGGACCTTCTTGTTTAGTTTACATCATGTTTCTTGTAGTTAGGCCCTTGATTTTTAGGGAGTATTATTTCTATCCTCCCCTTCTAGGTTTTGGGTCTTTATCTTCTTATTTGAGCCCATTATTCATGGATTTCATCTTGTTGCTAGTTTTTGCACATCGTAGATTCTTATATTATTGTATTGGAGCCATTGTTTTCAAGATTGTACCAAATTTTTCCCCTTGGAGTTGGAGTAATATATTAGAGTTTTCCTTCTCATTTCATATTAACAAGTTTTGAGTTGTGTTTACATTCTTTTAGTGGTTTAAAATTGTTGAAATAGCTTCCCTTTTCATAATTGTTGAGAATTAAAGCCTTCTTAAATCTGATTATGTGCTTGTGGGTTTGTGAGGATTAATTTTCCATTTTGAGTTTATTGTGGATCCAAGTATATGTGAAATTCTAAATATTAGATAAAAATTTGGTGTATCACTTTTTAATTCAAGTTATTTATTTTTCCAAGCATCCTTTTGTCCCTTTTCTAGTCAAGAGTTAGTTTTTAGGTGAACACAAAGGAGGAAGACAGCCTATGATCTGAAGATTCATTCTCAACACAAATTTCCCACCATTGAGAATGTTTCCATGTTACAACTGGATTGTTGAGTTTTACAATTAGGAAATTGGGGTGTAATCATGATTGATAACAACTTTTGACATGCCTAATGGGACTTCAATCTGATATTCAATTCTTTTGAGCTACATATTTACTATTTTTTAGGTGTGAAAAACACATTTTTATCCTTTGAAAATGTATTTTCCTATACCTAGAGACTCTAAGTTTTTTTTTTTAGCAAATCCACCATTTTTAGCCTATGAGAAAAGTTCAGACAAGATCAAGTAGGGAGAAATTTGATCATCAAGACTTCCATAGACAAGGAGAGGAGGTAGGAAAATGAGAAGGGAATTAAGGGTATCAAAAAATATAGGAAGAACATCACCTTCCAACTCTGATCCAACATTTACAACTTTTGATAACCCTATTTTTACAAGTTTGGAGGATCTTTTCAATCATGTTCCGAAAGATTTTAGTCTTCCCAATAGTTCTGGTGCCCCTAGTATTTCTGGTTCATAATTATTAGTATTTCAAATTCATTTCCATCATTTACAAGTTTTATACTAGCAATTAATCAGACACAACCAACTATTGTGAACGTGGTCATACAAGTTCAGAATCAAATGGCACATCGGGTACCTATAAATTAGTTTTTGAGGTATTTAATTTGGGAAGTCCTCTAAATATTCAACAACATCATGATATTCATGTAGCTACCTTGAAAATTTTTCCATTCTTTACAGGAGAGGATCATGTCACAACTATAGAGCACATCTAGGATGTGGCTTCTTTATGTGGTTTTCATCAACTAAGTCATCAAGAGGCTGCATTAAAGCTATTGGAAACATTTTTCAAGGGGAAATCCTTGCAATAGTTCAAAGGGTTATTAGTTAACTCTATTTATACCTGGGATTAATTGGGGGAGAATCTTAATAGACAATTTGAAGATAAATTAGATAATTTATCACCGGTTGAGAAACTGAAAAAAATCAAAAGGATTCCTCATGAGCAGATTTCTAATTTCAATTTTTTCTTTTAGAAGATGTGGAATAGAATACCAACACCGATAAAGCCCTCTAATGAGTATGCTTTCTTGTTTTATCTTAAAGCATTAAATAGTGACATTTTAGTATAAATTCACTCAATGAGGGGTAATACATTACCATCTATGTTCAACTTAGAAATAAGAATAGAAAATAGTTTGATACAAGCAGGTAAAATTGCATCTAGACCCCCTATGCCTTATTTTATAGAAATTTAGCCAAGTAATTCTATTGTGGCTACTATTCCTACATTTCCAACTTATAATCCTCAAGTTGTAGTACAATAGAATTCTATTGCAACATCTTCTCAAGAGCTCAAAGAGATAAAAGAGAAGAAGGAAAGATTAATGAAGACTTTGTAGAATCTTGGTAATGAAATGGTTAATCTAAAGAAGAAAAATGAGGCAAATAAGCTATATCAAGTTCATTTTTAGACCAATAGGCCTACTCGTCAAGCTGGTAACCATTATCAAGGAAGGATTTTCAATCAAAGGGATAGATAGCCATATAATCCTAACATTTTAAGTACATCAAAAGATCTTATAGTTGTTTAGAATAATATGGCATAGGATTATGATTAGTCCTACCCTTGCAACCAACTTGATAATCAGACTAATTGTCCTAATGGGGTACTTAATCAGGCCTTAATGGTACAAAAAATGCTCTAAATTAGTAAGGTACATACCAATAAGGTAATGATCAGTTAACCAATCAAAATGAGTACGGTATGCCACATGTTTCTTTAATGAATTTCATGCACGATGAATAATTTTATGGTGTAAAATTTTTACAAGACTATGGTGTTAGTTTCATCTTGTACTAGGTCGAAAAAATGTGATGTTGAAATAGAACATCAAGCTAATAAAGAAAAAGTTTAAGCTGATAATGTGAATAATTATGCTTCTACTAGCTAAAAGTGGCAACATATTACTCAAGCATCAAAAGGTGTGCAAGTTTTTCCTAGAGGAAAGCCTTTGCCAGCTAAAGAACAACCCAAAGTGTAGATTTCAACACCACAATTTTAGAAAGATACTACTACTGATAAGGTATAGAAAAAGGTGAATTTTCCTTCATTGAATATTGTTGATTACATGAAGAAATCCACTTGTATTATTTCAATGTCAGACGCCTTACAATTACCGAGCCAAAAAGAGAACATGATTAAGGCTTTGTCTGAGAATGTTTGTGACTGATCAACTTGCTGAGAAGTCAAAAATTATGATTGCAAATAATATAACAACAAAGGGTGAAAATAAAAATTAGAGGTAAAGCCTTCACCCTTCTATGTTACATTAGTTATTGGTGATTTATTAGTTCATAATTGTATGATAGACTCTGGGGCCAGTAGTTTTGTAATGCCTAAGCAGTTAGTAAAAAAACTAGGTTTGGTTTATGAGCCCATTGAAAAATATTTAGTTTAGTTGGATGGGTCAAAAATTAATACTATGAGGGTGATTAAAAATCCAAGTTTAACATTATAGTCATGTCCAAATTTTTCCATTCCTCGGGATGTCTATGTCATTGATTTTCCACCATACTTTGCAATCTACCTTAGTAGGGATTTTGCAAACAAATTAGGAGGCTACTTATCATATGATTGGTCACATATTCTCTTTACAACTAGATACCGTACTAGAGTGACTATAGAATTAGATCCATTTTCCAAGGATCACATTGAACCATATAGTCCTAGTGTTGTAAATGCCAATTTGGTTTTTCATGAATAAGATGAGCTTGTTGCACATGATCCAAATTATCCTTTAGAGGAATACAAGACATTATTTTAGATGAATGGGATTCTGAAAACAATGAAGAAAAACCTTTCAACCATATGGAAATAGCTGGTCTTAGTAATTATATCATGCATGAGAAAAGTGTCATTCCCAATCTTATGAAGGATGAGGAATAATAGTCTGAGAAATAATTAAATTAGTTATGGAAGCTATATTTTGATAGGTTTAGAAGAAAGAACAATATAGGTGGAGGTACTATGTTGATATTGCATGAAGGTCAGAAATATCATTTTGCATTTTATTTTTCTTTCAGCTGTATTAAAAATATAATAGAAAGATTACTGTGTTACAGGTATATGATACTTGTGCATGCTCTTGAATAGGATAGAAAGAGAAAGATTATTGTGTTACAGGTATATGGTGCTATTGAACTGGTGGTTAATCATGTACAAAATCTAAATGTGAAAAATAATGATTTATTGAAGTTGTATAAGAATAGGGTCATAGATCTAATTGATGAATTTGATGCTTTCAACATAATTTCTATATCTAGAAGTCAAAGTAAGTATGCTGATAAATTGGTAGCCATGGTGGCTAAATTTAATATTTCTAAGGAGGTGAGAAATGTGCAGGTTAAATACTATGTAAAAGTGGTTATGAGGCCTTCATTTATAGACAATAATGCAAGTTGTCAAGTTTTTGAGAATAATAAGAAAATCATAAACTTTTTTATTGAAGAAGCTAAGTTTTCTCATGGAAATCAAAAGAAACTACAAAATCAATATGGTGACTAGATTAAATTAGTATCCTTCAATTTTTATGTTCAGAAACATTATCACTATCAGTTTTATAACATCCATAAAAAATCATGATGCTAAGGCCATATCAAATCATGATAGGCTACACAAATATTTGGGTGTACTTAAACTTGATTACGATGCACTTTCTAATGACCCAGACAATAATGATAAGTAAAGGTGGTTGTTCAATTGACAATTTGGTTAGTAATTATGAAATGACTTTGCACACTTTTTAGGTGTTTTTAAACCTATATTGGCTTTCATTTTATATAAGGTACATTGTATATCAAGCCTTCAGTCTTCCTCTAGTTTCTTTGTGAATTGTTCTTAGTGGTTGTGTTAGAGTCGCTATGGGGGAAAATAGAATGAGGAGGGAGCCCTTATCCTGTGAGGATTGGAAGAAAAATCCTAGAGCTTGGGAGATCTTGGAGGCTGGTAATATGACTAATTTCATGGAGCATGATCTACATAGTCATAACCCTTCAATTACTAGAATGTTTAAGAAGGATTGGAAGGAGGAGAAGATGACTATTGGTGAGAGAAATGTCAAATTAATGAAAGGATGATTGTGGAAGTTACTAATATGCCCATTGTGGGGAAGAAGTTCTAAAAATATCATAACATTACCGATGCTGCCATTATGAAGTTTCTAAAAACTAAGAAAGAGAGGGACAACCTAGTCAAAATTGATCAAACCTACTAATCCCCTATGGCTATTAAGAAGATTTGGAGGCTGGTGCTCTTAGCCATCATGCAAAATATTACGCTAGATGGGAGATCCTCTCACATTTATGGCTATCATTTCATCTTGTTGAACCACTTTTGACAGAATCAAAAGGTATTTTTTCCCTATTATCTCTTTTATTCTCTGAAATCAAGTATTAAGAGTTCTAGGGTCAATCCAAATAGCAATCCAACCCTTCATGAAGGGCTTAGGGCTTTAATTGTTGATCATTTTAAAGATAATTCTATTGGACAAGATATTTATGAGCATTTAGCCTCAAATGAGGATTCTCATGAATTTGATGATTTCAAGGAGGATGGGGAGTCTAATATTGAGTTGGAGGAAGACATTGATTTTGATACTCGAAGAAATATGTTTTCAAGGGTAAGGGTAAAAATGAGGCCTCTGATTCTGGTAAGATTAAGAAGGGGAATATGTCAAAAGGAAGGAATAAGAATAAAAATAAGGAGGAGATTTAGGTTGAGGAAGGTGTCGATGGTAGAGAGGATATGGACAATGACCTTAAGGAAGATGTTATGTCTTCCCAAAATAAAACTAATGCTTTGAAATTTATGGTCAAAAACCCTGGGGGTGCTAATAAACATACCTCTGTTCCCTCCCCACCCCGTGCTCCCTATCTTCATAATATCCCTATGCATTTGATTCCTACATAATCTACTTTCCCTTCACCACCTCTTTTTTCTAGCACTACACCTATGAATGTGTTGAAGAATAATGTGCAAGAGGATAGTGTTTTGAATAAGGTGACTGGTGGTGATTCTCTTCCTCAGAGTGATCTTGTTAATACTAATGTTGATATGGGTACCAATAGGGAGGAAGCTACCTTTTATGAATTTGATAATTGTAGCAAGGATCCCAACATGAATGTGTTTCAAACTACTAAGGAAGGGGAAATAATTTTTTTATAGGATTTTTAAATTGGTTTTCAATGAGGTGAAAGATATGAAGATAAATCAGAGGGCCTTCACCAACAAATTAGAATTTCTAGAGGCTATTGGTGCTAGTAAGGCTAGATCCTTCCCTAAAGAGATCATAGATCTCACCAAGGCTATTAATAATGTTGAAGACATGACTAAAGCCTACACTTCACAGTTTAAGAAGGTAGGTGATAGGTTTTCTATTGTTGAAAAAAGAGTTACTAGTTTGGAGGATACTCTTAAGAATATTGGTGAGAAGAGTTTTATGATCATCAAGGATTATTTAGAACACCTTAGGATCCTCATTTCCAATATGGAGAAGATGAAGAAGGAGAAATCTATTGTATAGGTTGTTGATGACAAGGACACCATTCCTGTTGATGTTCCTCATGGGCTTGGTAAGAGAACCCATTCCAACACAAAGAAGATGGTGAAAAATGCTAACAATGATATTGAGGAATTGAATAAAGTTATTGATTCCACAAGCCATCTTTATATGGAAGTGATAGAGCTTCTAAATAATTTCACTTAACTATGTCTCTACCTAGAGATTCTATTGTCCTTTTCTATTTTTGTTTGCACGTCCTATTTTGGTTGTTGTTCTTTTGCTGGATTTTCTTCCTGGTTTCCAAATATTTTGTTCTTTCTATTTGTTCCTTCTTTGTTATGATTTGATGATATTTCTTTCTCCTTAATATTGTAAAGGGTCTCACATCTCCTTCAAAACTTATTTTCACTTAATCAAAAAAATATGGTGACCAGATTTCATAGTTAAAGACAAACAAATTTCCTAAGGGGATGGTCACTCTTGAGTCAATTTTAAATACTAATGGTCAGATTAGAGTTGATAAAACCAACATTTTAGTGAAAAAACATGAATATGAGCCTATGAAAATCCTCATGGATAAGGTTTTGAAGCTTGGTAAGATATGTACTGAAAGTTAATAGTAGTTGTTTATCTCACTTTTCTAGGAATTTAATGATGTTTTTTCTTAGCAATACCATGATTTGAAGGGGTTTGATACCTAATTAGCCCACCATACCATAAAGGTGGAACCAAATTCAAAATTGGCAAGGTAGAAGAAAAGAACATTAAACCTTAAGATGGAGCATGTGATGAAGATAGAGTTAGTTAAGTTGTTGGAAGGTAATATCATTTTCCCTATAAAACATACATCTTGGGTGTCAAATTTGGTACCCATGAGGAAGAAAAGTGGTGAGATTATATTTTGTGTTGACTTCAGAGACCTCAATTGAGCATCTTTGAAGGATCACCATCCACTACCTTGAATGGAGAAAATTTTGTAGTATGTTTTAGGTTCTAATAGATTCTCTCTTTCAGATGGATTTTTCAGGTTAAAATCAAATTTTGGTCAAAGAGGAAGACTAGTACAAAACAACATTTACTACCAAGTGGAGAACAATGGAATACAAAAAATGACATTTAGTTTATCAAACCCCGGTGCTACCTTCCAAAAAAAGTGGAAATGGCTTTTGAGGTTCTTATGAACAATTTTGTACTTGTTTACTTAAATGATATTACTATATTTTCAAAGAGTTATGGTGAAGATTTTGTGCATTTTAGGAAAATATTTGAGAGATGTAGAGAATATGGGGTTTCTCTTAATGTCAAGAAGTGTATTTTTGTTGTTCTTGAAGGCAAACTGCTGGGACATATTATTTGTAAATAGGGTACAACAATAGACCCTGAGAGAGTAGTGCTATTCTCTCTTTTCCTTTACCATATCATAAGAAAGGATTGCAAATATTTCCTTGTAGGATTAATTTTCTTAGGAGATTCATTCCTAATATAGCAGCCATTATGAAACCAATGACAACCATGTTTAAGAGGAATGTAAGTTTAAGCTAGTCAAAGAAAGGTAAGAAGAGTTTTGAAGATATCAAAGAAGCCATTGCTAGTGCTCCTACTCTTGTGAACCCAAATTTTGATAAGGATTTTATTTTATATGCATTTGGGGTTGATGATTCTATTTCAGCAATGCTGGTCTAGTAGAATATAGGAGGCTAGGAGCACCCCATTTCATTTTTTAGCCAAGAATTTGAGGGCTATGAACAAATGCGCTCATTTGTTGAAAAACATGTATTAGCTATTATAAGAATCTTGAAGAAGTTTAAACCTCTAATTTTGAGCAATATGATTCATTTTATGGTTTCCCATCCAATCATTAATGAGTTTTTATTGAAAAAAGACCCGAATAATAAGAGGGTTGGGTGGAGTACCAAAGTGATGGAGTATAATGTACAAATCAAGGTAACAAAGATTTTATGGGATAAGGGAACATGTGAGTAGCTTTTTGCTAGCCTTGAGGATAACCATTAGGATCAAGATGATGATGTATTGATTCACAAAAATACAGATCAAAATATATTTCCAATAAATTTTATAATCTAGATTGAAGAAATCAGGCAGTACCTTCATATTGGTGAATTTGCTCAAGGTTTAAGAAGCTCTAAATAAAGGTATTTTAGAATTCATGTGATTCCTTATGTTATTGTGGATAATATACTATTTAAAAAGGACTATAATGGAGTACTTTTAAGGTAGATATAAATTAGATTGATAAGGTTCTAGAAGAGTGTCATAATGAACCAATGGGAGGTCATTTTTCTCCTAGAACAACAACATTGAAGGTAATGGGGAGTGGTTATTATTGGCCCATATTATACAAGGATGTGTTTACATGGGTAAGTAAGTGTCATAAATGTGTAGTTTATGCTAACAAATAGAAGCTAGAAACCATGCCTTTTCATCCAATCTAGGTGGAGTATCCATTTGCAAAATGGGGACTTGACTTTATTGGTCCCATAAATCCTCCATCTAGTTTAGGTCACAAGTTCATACTGATAGCTATATATTATTTTACAAAGTAGACCAAATCTATTGTGTTAAAAGAAGCTAATGGGAGTTTATTTTTGAGTTTTTATAAAGATATGGTTGCATGATTTGGTGTACCTTATTCTATTATATCTAAAAAATCCTTGGCCTTTGTAGTTGCAAGGATAACTGATTGAGATGTGAACAATAATATTTACTTTAGTACCTTGTCCAATTATTACCTATAGGGTAATGGACAAGATTAATCGACAAACAAAAATATGATTCACATCATAAAGAGGACTATATAGGACAATCAGAGAGCATGAAACTGTAAGATGAAGCTAGCCTTATGGGTTAAGAAGAGCACATCAAAGAGATCTATAGGTAATTCAACTTACACTTTGGTTTATGGTAAAGAGGCCAAGTTTCCTATTTCAATTGAATTGCCCAATTTGAGTTTGATCAAATAATTGGACCTAATGGAATAGAAAACTATGGAGGTAAGGCTTTCTGAATTGATTGAGTTAGAAGAGATAAGGAAGAAAGAATTTCAGAATTTAGAGAGCTAACATGAATAGATGAAGAATACATTTGAAAAAATATTTGTCCCAAGAGTCTTCAATGAAGGTGACTTAGTACTAAAATGGGATGAGTTGAAGAGTAGGCCCAGTAAGAACACTAACTTTGATACCATATGGAGTGGCCCATTTATGATTACCGGATGTAAGACACACAAAAATTTCAACTGTCAAATCTTGAAGGAGAAGAGTTGCCTATCCTAGTAAATGAGATACACCTCAAGCATTTCTTTTGAGGTATTTTTTAGTTTTCAGAAATAAGTGCTTCAATACACATTTAAATGCTTTTAGTTAGTCACAATTAGTTTTTTTCAGTTTGTTAGTGTAGACACCTAAAATGTCTTTGCTAAATAAAAATATTTTATTTTGCAAAAAACCCTTGATGACATCATCATTTATTAATTAATTAATTAGTTTTTATTGTCATTATCTCCTCTCCTATTTTAATTAAAGACATTTAATTAAATAATCCCTTCCAAAACCATTTAAATCAAATTTGAGTGATTTTCACCTATTTATTAAATCATTATTTGATAAATAATGTCACAATTCTTAAATAAATTAAATATTTATTTAAAGCCTAAAAACCCTAGAATCTTTTAGAAAACCCAAAACCCTTATAACCTTTCCTAAACCCATCCTAAAACTACTTAGAAGGTGATTCCTAACCTTCTTAGTCTAAACCCTCATCCTTTGACTTTTGGTCAAACCCCCTCATTAATGAGCCTTACAGACTCATTCATGACTCCTTACACCCTCATTAAGGCTCTTACAACCTCATAATGAGACCCATCTCTCCTCTTCCATATTGGTCCCCTAGGCACACTTCCCTAGTGTTTCTCACACATGTGTGAGAAACCCTTAACCCTCATCCATCTAATCTTACCTCTAACCATACCCCAGACTCTACCCCAAACCCTGAATCTGACCCTAACTCTCCTTCCTAACGCAAGCCCTTAGGAAAATCCTTAAATACTCCTCCTTCCAAGAGAAAATTATTAGCTTAGTTTTTATCATTCAGGCATTGTTATCATGCTCATTTCTATCTAGATCATCTTAGCATTTATTATAATTGTTAGATTTCATTATCTTTTATGCTTTCTAACTCATCCTAGAATAGATTAATGGATTAAACTAGTTCATTGTTAAGATTCTCTAATAATTTCTGCATCACATCATACTTCGTTTGGTCTAAAATAAATCTATCTTAAGCATTCTTGCATCAATCTTCATTTTATCTTCATTAGACACCTTGGGGCTCTAGGGGAAAATCAAGTGTTCTATACCTGATTTTATGCCACTATGGGGTTCTTATGGTCCCTGTTTGTGATGAACTACAATTGATTTAGAACTTGAATGGAGAATCTATAATTCAAGATTACTGAGAAGTTGCTGATTAGATATGCAAGATGGTTAAATTAGTATTATGTTGTCATTGATGTCAACTAGCTTGACAGTACTTATCTTGTAAGTTACTATACTGACACATTTGAAAAAAGGTGAAAGTGATGAAGAACAAAAATATCTACATGAGGAAGATGTATATGTCAGATGAGGATAAGGAATACACTGAGTAACTTTTTGATGAGTCCATGACTTGATGATATCGACTTTATTATGTTGCATTCATCTATGATGAAGAATAGAGCTGAAAGACACAAAGCATTGTTGTCGGTAAATGAAGCATTCCAGTATACACCGACGGAGTCTAGTGTATACTAAGTGTAGTGTTAACCAAGCTTGTGTACACTGATGTATTTCTTTGTTAACCGAGTAGAATGAAAAGGAATTAAATGATCAGTTTAGCCGATAAAGTGATGAGCTGTAAAGCATATGAAATGGAGGTAACATATAAGGTTTGTTATGAAGATCGACGACTAACATAATTCAAGGAAGATCTAATGGAGCAGATTGAAATGTGTTATTGACACATCAGCTAAGGAAGCTTAAAGTGGTAAAATCTATGAATATGATTAAGTGGCAAAATCTGATGGAGTTAAAGAAAATGATTTACTCATCTATATAAGAGACATTGGTTTCATTGTTGAAAGATGCCAGAAGAAGAAGATATTGCAGAATTATCGCGTGAAGGAGTTTTCATGCATTCTGATCATACTGGTTAGTAAGAACCGAGCTATAGAACAATTACCAAGCTATAGAGAGTAATTACCAATGGACAATAAGTTGATATAGTATTGAATCTGAAGTGATATATTGATCAGAAAGATTTGAATGAGCTGAACATTGATTTGTAAACTACAATTGAAGTTGTTTCACGATAGATCATCTACTGTTACATATTTAACCATCGTAGATAGTAAAATCTCTTAACCGAGTGGACTATGAAAGTCTTTTGATGTTTCATTCATAGAGTGAACATTGTTATCTTGTCAACCCCAAAGTGGTTGCTGGTTGGACGATAACTTCTGGTCTAAAATCCTCTAACAAGGTCACACCTAATAGTGTGTTTGTAACCTTTAATAGGGTTGGATCTTCACCGACCTCACTTCAGAAGAGTGAACAATTTTGGGTTGTTGGTCCCAGGTGGTTTTTCCCTTCACAAGGTTTCCAAGTTAAATATATTGTGCTATGTGTTGATTGTGATATTTGTTTGTTATCATACTTTGCATATTACATGTTAGATTTGATCGGTAACTACTATAAGTTTTAGACTGAAAATTGGTAAAAACACAGACAGTGAAAGTATTTTATGTTTACCAAGTAGCAGAAGTTGAAGAATTTGTTTTGGATTATACATTTTGTTTTGGGACATTGGATAACTGATTTACCCCCCTCTCAGTTATTCTAACAATTGGTATCAGAGCAGTGGTTGATTAGAATAAAGTTTTAAGGACTCCAACACAAAGGTCTCAAGATGTATAAGAGGGAAGTGCCAAAGCTGAACAAAGATAACTTCAGAGTATGGAAAAGCTGGATGATGTTGCACATATCGATAATTGGGAACTCAACACTAGAACTGATGAAGAATGGCTACATTGAACCGACACCGGGTCCCCTGACACTTGATCAACTGAAGGACATGCATGAACACAATATTACTATGATGGAACTTGCTGCTACCTATAC
This sequence comes from Chamaecyparis obtusa, assembly GCA_027943335.1. Lineage (NCBI taxonomy): Eukaryota > Viridiplantae > Streptophyta > Pinopsida > Cupressales > Cupressaceae > Chamaecyparis > Chamaecyparis obtusa. The sequence continues at coordinate 932,227 of BSBK01000591.1, forward strand.
CGATGCCGAATTTGAAGACATTAAGGGATGCACTACTACCAAAGCCATGTGGGATAAACTGACTCTAATATATAGTGGAGATTTGAATGTTAAGAGAGCCCGAGCTGAAAGCCTAAGAGGAAGATTCAATGATATGAAGATGAAGGAAGGTGAGAACATTGTGCAATACACAAATAGACTGAAAGAGGTAGTACATGCTATTAGAGCATCTGATGGAGTTATTGATGATGAAATAGTGATAAGTAAGATTCTCAGAACTTTGCTACTAGTTTATGCGATTAGGATCTCTGCAATTCATGAAACAAGAGCTACATCCAATCTTACTCTTGACACACTGATCGGTAAGCTTACAACCTTTGAATTGAATAATTTTGACAATAGTGTTGTAACTTCTATTGAATCTTCTTTCATGTCTTCTTTGAAGATTGGTAAGTCTAGTAGCGGGAATAATAAGAATAATGATAGTGATAGTAATACTAATGATGAACTTGATGAGCTTGAAGCTCTTATGGCCAGAAGATTTCCCAAAGGTAAAGGAAGGTATAGAGGCAAGCTACCTTTATCATGTTTTAATTGTAAAGAAGTTGGCCACATCACTGCTAGATGTCTGAATAAGAAAGATGATGATAGATCTAGAGACCGATCTGAAGGAAGATATGGGAGAAGAGTCAATAGAGGCTACTGACACAACAAAAGAGATAACTAAGATAGCTATGACAAAGGGAAAAAGGTATGTTACATAGCTGAAGAATTTGAATCTGAATCTGACACTGATGATGATGTAGAAGTAGTATTTGTTGCTATGAAAGATGATTCAGAGGAAGAAGAGAAACATGAAGAAACAACACTAATCTCCAAAGTAAGTAGAAATGATACATGGATCATAGATAGTGGTTGTACACATCATATGATTGGTGATATAGAGAAATTTGATCCACTTGATGAATATGATGGAGGATCTGTAAGGATGAGAAATGATGCACCTTGTATGGTGAGAGGTAAAGATTCACTGATGATTAATGATAGAATAAAATGTGAAAATGTATATTGGGTAGATAGACTGAACTATAATTTGTTAAGCATGGCACAACTGAATAACTCAAGCCACCGACTTGCTTTTGAGAGCAGAAAGGTAAAAATGTATGATAATGGAGGTAGACTTGTCGGAACCGGTACACAATCCAAAGGTAATCTATTTTATCTTGATATTGATAAGTCTTCTTGTTTATTAATGAAGGATGAAGATGCATGGTTGTGGCATTAAAGGTTATGTCATGTGAATTTTGATAACATGATCAAGATTAGTAAGAAGAAGAGAGTTAGAGGGTTTCCTAACTTGTCAAAACCAGATCATGCTATGTGCCATGAATGTCATAAAGGTAAGATGACTAAGTCTATTTTTAAAAGAAAAGACTACTCAACAAAGAAGATACTTGAGTTGGTTCATACTGACCTATGTGGTCCTATGAGAATTTAGAGTTATTATGGTGATAGATACTTTATTCTTTTTGTTGATGATTATACTAGACTGATGACTATTATGTTCTTGAAAGAGAAATCTGAAGCTTTTAAGATGTTTAAGTGGTATAAGGCAAAGGTAGAAACAAAGACCGGAAAAGAATTAAAATGCTTAAGATCTGATAGAGGAGGTGAATTTATCTCTAATGAATTTACTAATTTCTGTATTGAGCATGGTATTAAGAGACATGTCTTTGCACCGAGGACACCTCAGCAAAATGGGATTTCTTAAAGAAGGAACAGGTCAATCATTGACTGTGCAAGGAAACTGATGATACAAAAGAATATTTCATAGATATATTGGAGGGAAGCTGTTAGCACAGATGTATATGTGCTTAACCAAGTACAACTAAAGAAGGACACCAACCACACACCTTATGAGCTATGGTTTGGACACAAACCTATTGTAAGTTATTTCAAGATTTTTGGAAGAAAATGTTTTATTCTAAAAGATGAGAGAAATGAGAAATTTGATTCTAAAGGTGATGAAGGAATATTCTTGGGATATTGTACTAAGAGTAAAGCATACAAATGTCTGAATAAGGTTACAAATAAGATAATTGAAAGTACTAATGTCCATGTTGATGAGTTTGATGACAAGAACACAGAGGAAAGAAAGGAACCAAAAGAATATGGTAGATTCACTTACATTGAACTTCTTAACTATCTACCAAAGTCACAATTTGTGATAACCGGTCAATAGGAAAATAACCCTGAGGAACAGGAAAGGGAAACTAATGAACAAGATGGTGCTACTGAACAAGCACATGAACTTGAATAGGATGAACAAGAAAGAAGAAACTGAGTACTTACTAGTTTTGTCAGAAGACATCATCCTGAGATACAAATTATTGGAGACAGACAAGTCGGCATGTAGACAAGAAGCAAAGCAAGACAAGGTACATGTCTAGTTTGTGAATTTGAACCAAAAAATGTGAAAGTTGCATTAGAGAATGAAGAATGGGTTAATGAAATGAAAGAGGAAATAGAGAAAATAGAGAAAAACAAAACCTAGAGCTTAGTACCCTGACCAAAGGACAAGAATTTTATCGGTACTAAATGGATATTCAGGAACAAACTGAATGAAAATGGTGAAGTGACAAGAAATAAAACAAGATTGGTATGCAAGGGATATGCACAGGAAGAAGGCATTGACTATGGTGAGACATTTGCACCTATTGCTAGATTGGAAGGTGTTAGAATGCTAGTTGCATATGCTACACACAAGAAATTTAAGGTTTATCAAATGGATGTGAAGTCAACATTTCTGAATGGTATACTTGAAGAAGAGGGCTACATAGAACAACGTGAAGGATTCATTGATCCAGACAATAGAGACATGGTATGTAGATTACACAAAGCCTTATATGGTTTGAAGCAAGCACTGAGAGAAAGGTATGAAAGGCTGCATACTTACTTGTTAAGTATTGGATTTGTAAGAACTAGTGAGAACATCAATTTGTACATGAAAGGTGATACTAATGACACTATTATTATTGCTGAAATTTTTGTCGATGACATTATTTTTGGAGGTCAAGATCATGTATGTAAATCTTTTGCTGATGACATGAGGAATGAGTTTGAAATGTCTATGTTTGGAGAGATTACATTCTTTCTAGGATTACAAGTGATTCAACAGAGTGATGGGATATTCATCACACAGTCCAAGTACATAAAGGAAGTCTTGAAGACATTTGGAATGGAATATGCTAAACCTATGGGAACACCAATGGCTACTGGAAGTAAATTGACAAAGGAAGATGAAACTACAGAGGTAAACTAGACACTTTACCAATCCATGATTGGTAAGCTAATGTATGTAGTTCACAGTAGACCAGATATAACACATGTTGTGGGAATTGTTGCTAGATATTCTACTAATCCTAGAGAATCACACATGATTGCTACTAAAAGGATCTTAAGATACTTGAAAAAGATAGAGGATTATGGATTATGGTATCCTAAGGAAGGTAAGTTTGAATTGATGGTTTATACCGATGCTTATTGGGATGGAAATGTGGATGACAGAAAAAGCACCACTGGAGGAGCATTTTTCTTTGGTGAAATACTTGTAACCCAGACAAGTAAAAAGCAGTATTTCTTAGTCTACAACTGAAGCAAAGTATGTTGCTACTGCTACTAATTGCTCAAACATTGCATATATCAAGAAAGTGTTAGAAGGAATGAATGAGGTAATCACTGACTCGGTGATTATATACTGTGACAACACAAGTACTATTAATATTTCAAAGAACCTAGTGATGCACTCTAAGACAAAGCATATATCAATTAAGTATCATTACTTAAGAGAATATGTGCAAGAGAAGCAAGTGAATTTAGAATTTGTTACATGATCTAAAGAACAACTTGCAGATATCTTTACAAAGCCTCTACCGAAGGACACATTTGAATATTTGAGGGCTAGACTTGGGGTCCATCCCCTGTCTATTGGTCACTAATGTGATCTGGATGTTGCATCATCCTAATTTTATTAGAAGATCATTCATGTTGATGCATCATAGTTCACACTTTGGATTATGTTCAAGGTTGTGATTAAGTTTGGAAAACTGAAACAAATTGGGATATCAGTATACTAAGATACATAGAATGTAATGGACAATGAGTCACTTGGCTAATGAAGAGCTATATGTTTATTTATTTCTTTGGAATTGTTGTCAAAGGGAGAGATAAATAATATGAAAAGGAAAGGGAGAGATATGAACTGATGAGAACTATCCAAGGGAGAGATAATCTGAAAGAAACAAAAGAAGTAATCTGAAGAGCTGAAAAGATCATATTTTCAGAATGTCAAAGCTATATTTTTTTTAATGCTATTTAGTAATGTAGTGATTAAACATATTAATCTAGGGAGAGCTTACACAAAATTTTCTCATAGAGTTTTAGAATACTTGTTTGGTATGCGTATGGTACACTTCATATTAATTGAGTTGCCATCAATGCCAAAGGGAGAGATTGATGAACTACAACTGATTTAGAACTTGAATGGAGAATTTGTAATTCAAGATTACTAAGAAGTTTCTGATTAGATATGCAAGATGGTTAAAGTAGTATTATGTTGTCATTGATGTCAACTAGCTTGACAGTACTTATCTTGTAAGTTACTATACCAACACATCTGAAGAAAGGTGAAAGCGATGAAGAATAGAAATATCTACATGAGGAAGATGTATATGTCAGATGAGGATAAGGAATACATTGAGTAACTTTTTGATGAGTCTATGACTTGATGATATTGAATTTATTATGTTGCATTCATCTATGATGAAGAATAGAGCTGAAAGACACAAAGTAGTGTTGTCATTAAATGAAGCATTCTAGTATACACCGATGGAGTGTAGTGTATACCAAGTTTAGTGTTAACCAAGCTTGTGTACACCAATGTATTTCTTTGTTAATCAAGTAGAACATAAAGGAATTAAATGATCAGTTTAGCTGATAAAGTGATGATCTGTAAAGCGTATGAAATCAAGGTAGCAGATAAGGTTTGTTATGAAGATCGACGGCTAACATAATTCAAGGAAGATCTAATGGAGTAGATTGAAATGTGTTATTGACACATCAGCCGAGGAAGCTTAAAGCGGTAAAATCTATGAATATGATTAAGCGGCAAAATCTGATGGAGGAAAAGAAAATGATTTACTCGTCTATATAAGAGACATTGGTTTCATTGTTGAAAGATGCCGGAAGAAGAAGATACTATAGAATTATCACGTGAAGGAGTTTTCATGCATTCTGATCATACTGGTTAGTAAAAACTAAGCTACAGAACAATTACTGAGCTACAAAGAGTAATTACCGACGGATAGTAAGTTGATATAGTATTGAATATAAGTGATATATTGATCAGAAAGATTTGAATGAGCTGAACATTCATCTATAAATTGCAATTGAAGTTGTTTCATGGAAGATCATCTAATGTTACATATTTAACCATTGTACACAGTCAAATCTCTTAACCAAGTGGACTATGAAAGTCTTTTGATGTTTCATTCATACAGTGAACATTGTTATTGTGTCAACCCCAGAGTGACTGTTGGTTGGATGATAACTTCTAGTCTAAAATCCTCTAACAAGGTCACACCTAACAGTGTGTTTGTAACCTTTAATAGGGTTGGGTTTTCACTGACCTCACTTTAGAAGAGTGAACAATTTTGGGTTGCTGGTCCTAGGTGGTTTTTCCCTTCACAAGGTTTCCACGTTAAATCTCTTGTGTTATGTGTTGATTGTGATATTTGCTTGTTATCATACTTTGCATATTACTTGTTAGATTTGATCGGTAACTACTATAAGTTTTAGACTGACAATCGGTAAAAACATAGACAGTGAAAGTATTTTATGTTTACTGAGTAGCAGAAGTTGAAGAATTTGTTTTGGATTATACATTTTGTTTTGGGACACTGGATAACTGATTCACCCCCCTCTTAGTTATTCTAATAGTTTGATCCTAAACCTTCCTAATCCAAATTAGGGACTTTCTCCAAGTGTTTTGAGAGCACACCCACCTCCCTAAATCAAGAGCAAATCGAATGGTGACAAGGTGCTCCCGTTGAGCTCTATCTAAATTGTCTTTGCAAATAGATTTTACTATATGATAGGAATATGATGTTAGGCTAATGTTTGAATGTCTATGCTTGTTCTGAATAGGTTATGTTTTCTCTGATCACATTTTGGCACGTCTGGTGGGACTCCACAAGCCTTCAAAACTAATTTTTTAGGGTTTTTTAGCCAAAAAACCCACTTTTTTGATAAATCTCATCCTCTCTAGGTGAATTCTCATACGAGTAAACTCCATAGCATTTTTTTTCTCATATTGGCACTTATGTAAACTTGTACCAGAGGTGCCCAATACTCTTATGGAACTTTTATGTGCATTTTAGGCCTTTTTAAAGCCAAAAACTTACCTTTTTGAGGAATCTCATCCTATTCTATGTGAATTCTTGTATGAGTAAACTTCTTGGGTTTTTTTTTTTTTTTTTTCTGATATTGGAACTTATTTATACTCATACTAGGGCCACCCATTACTCGCATGGGGTTTTTGCATGCATTTTAGGCCTATTTAAGGCCTCTGGCCCTGTTTACTTGTACCAGGAATCAATGTGACTCATATGAGCCCTCATCCTAACTCGTACAAGTAAAATCATTAAAATTCCATACCCCATTTACTTGTATGTAAAATAGGGGGCATGTGTAAGGCCTTAAGCATGGGTCTAGTTGGTTTTTAGGGTTCTATGGGGCCTCTTGGTGCCTCTTGACTGCAAATTTTTAGTTTTTGACCCCATGTTTTGTAGGAACTCATTGGAGGAAAGGAAATAACAAAAAAAATTAAGGCCTTTAGGATCATTAAATTTCTTGAGTGATTAGGAACTTAAAAACTTCATTTGGTTGGCTTAAAAAGAACATCTATTCACTCTTGAATGCCTTAAAGGGAATAAATCTATAAATCTTTCCTAAACATTTCCTACTAAGTCCTAATCAACTCTAATAATTCCTAATCAATCCTAAAAAAATAAAACACACCTCTAATGTCTTTCTTTTGGTTAAAAAGAACTTCATGCAAGCAAATCTAAGTGTTTTTAGGATTTTCATGCAAACTAGGAACACTTCAAGTTTTGGGTGCATAAAAGGAACTAGAAAAATACATCTCATCCCTAATTGGTTCCTAATAAAACCTAATACATTCTAAATATTCCTAAATAAAACTCAATGCATTGTTGTAAGATAAAGTGAACTTCTTTTTCAATATCTCAAGTGTTTTTAAAGCTTCATGCAATCTAGGAACAAAACTGCATCTCATTCCTAATCAGTTCCTAAATAATCCTAAACTATCCTAAACATTCCTAAATAAATCCTAATGATTTTTTCTTGGATAAAACAAACTTATTTTTCCAAATCTTTAATGTTTCAAAAGTTTCATGCATGAAAATAATCTAGGAACACTTCTTTTTGGGCATAAAATTAAATTCTAAAGAACACAATCTTGAAATGCCCCTAAAGAAATCAAAGTCCAAATTAAAAAAGTCATTTTTCTTTGAGTCCAAAAAAAAAAACAATCTTTAATGTACTAAAGTTGAAAGAAAAGTATTTATTTCATTTCAAATTTCAAATCGGGCTTTTAAAGGCAAACACAAATCTTGAGTGCAAAGGGTAAAAAATTGCAATATCTTTTCAAAAGCTTTCTTGTCTTCAAATAATGAATTTTTTTTTTTATAAACACATGTGTTTGAAAGCTTTCATTTCAACTCACTAAATCAATTTGGGAAATAAATCTTCTTGGTGTGCTTTCTAGGAGTCTTCAATTCTGCAAATCCTTGTTAGCTAAGTGACGTAAAACAAATTGAACTTGGATGAGTTCACTTATTATCGAGAGAAGCCTATCTAGAGAGAAAAGCACTTCCTCTTTGGAGAACAACTTCAAACCGGTACTTCCCCGAGCAGTATAGAAATAAAGCATTGAGAAATCTCTCTCTTCATCCCCTCAAGCTTGGGTGATGTGTGTTGATGGTAGCCTGAGGTAGGTGAATATCCTTACTATTTCAACATGGTCAACTAGGCTCTTAATTGAGTCACATGCATATAAACCAATTGGGAGGACACCACAGACCAAATCAGATACCTAAAAATTAGAGTCTTCCCGATCTAATCCCTAAGGTATCAAAATCTTTGTGCAAGGATTGATCCAAGTGGTTTCCTAGATCACCTTAAGATTACTCACCATCTATATTCCTTTTTGGGATATCAAGCTATGGACAAAGACTTTGATACTAACCTGTCTTCCAGGTAGTTCTGATTGATGTATTTTTTGAAGTTTTAGATTCAGTTCTAAACATTTTTTGAAACATACACAAACAAATATTTCCACACATAAATCCTTTTTCTATATCAGTCAAAGTTAATCAAAATCTAGAAGTCATCCAAGATTTTAGAGTCTTGTCATCCTAGTCTCCCAATCATGGTCTTCTAGTCATCTACCCCATCCAGTCTTGTCCTCCTATCCTAGGTTAGTAGAGTCATCTTGGTCATCCCCCATCCCCTTTCTGTCTTCCTCTAGAGTCAGTCATTCCTCCTATCTTGAGCCAAATCTAATCCTAGTCTGATCTTGTCAGTCATCCCAATTTAAGTCTTAGTCTTCCATCCATCTTCATCCTTTGTCCCCACCCAAATCATCCACAAGTCAACATGTCTCAAAACCATTATGATGATTTTGGTTATTATATCTCTTCTCTTATTCCATCCTATCCCGATGATGATGAAAGTCTTGTTGATCATGATGAACACTTTGAAAACCTTAGAAGGCTTGCTCAAAATATCCCCCAAAATCTAATCATTCCTCCATCCTATCCCAATGATGATGAAAGTGTTGTTGATCATGATGGGTATTTTGAAAACCTTAGAAAAATTCCTCCAAATATCCCCCATGATCCAATCATTCCTCCAAACTATCCCATCATGCCTTCATGCATATCCACTAGTTCTCTTTATCCTACCTTTGACAAGGAAAATCCATTATCCTATTCATCCACACCTTCCTATCTCGAGCCTACATATCCTCTATATGAATCCTTCATACCTCCATCTCCTTCTATGATCATATCTTAAGCACCATCCTTTCACAACAACACTACAAGCTACATCCCTTATCCAAATCCTCCATCTCCTTATCCTCCAAATCATTTTCAAATACAAAATCCTAGTCTTCCAAACCATTACCCTAATCCTCCATCCTATATTGACCCACCATCTACCACATCCTGTCTAAATCTAGCATCTTCCATTCCTACCTACATTTCCACAAATCCCCATTTCAAAGAAGAATTCTTCCCTCAATCCACTTCATATACCATACCTCAATCCATCATCTCTACCTCACCAGATAATCAATCAAGTTCACAAGCTTCCTCTAAACCTACCTATGTGAACTATCTAGCCATGCCATCCTCTGACTCCTTGTGTACACCAGCATCCCCTCAAGAAAGCTCACAATCCTCCACCCCATCTTCATTTGAGGACTATCCTAGCTCTCCACCTTCTACACATTCTAATTCATCACCTCAAGCTCCATCACGAAAGTCTCCAAGGAGTTTCACAAGGAAGCCAACAAAAAATCTATCTGCTAAAGTTGACGAGTCATGTCATCTTATTCCTCCATGTGAAGCCATCATTGATGAGGCCCATCAACCTCTCCCATCTATTATCCTTCTTCCATATATCCCCCTCATTGATCCTCCTCCATCCCCTAGCATCATTGAGTCTCTTCCATCTATTGATTGTATCCAATCCCCATAACTATCTCCTAGCATTATCCAAATCAAATTCAATGAGCCTCATGAGTTCATCCTTCTTCTAGCCATCACAATTGTAGAATCTCCCATCCTTTCATCCATACCATTTGATGAGTTCACCCTTCTTCCTACCATCACAATTGTAGAATCTCCCATCCTTTCATTCATACCATTTGATGAGTTCACCCTTCTCCCTACCATCACATTTACAAAATCTCTCACCCTTCCAATAACCCCATCTGAAGAGCTCATCCATAAATCCCCTAGCACTCTATCCATACCAATCCAATCCAGTCAAGATCTTGTCCAAAAGCATGTTGAAATATCCATTGAAATAAATCAAGATCCTATCACTTCACTTCCTCTAGTCCAAGATCCTATCATCCCAATTCCTCCAATCCAAGATCCTATGATCCCAAATCTTGCATCTCAAGATCCATTACCATCCTCTAATTCCAGTCTAGATGCTATCATCCCATCCTCTCCACTTGATGATCCTCCAATACAAACTATCCTACTACCATCACTCTATCCTCTTGGTCCACTTATATTTTTCAATGATAGCCAACTTGAAGTAGAAGCAATAAGTTCCATATCTTCCACCATGAAACCTGATACTGGAAGTTTATCTTATTCCCCAAGTCAAAAATATCCTTGCTTTGATAAAATGCTCAAAAAATGGAATTATCAAGGAAAAGGCTTGGGTTCCCATGAACAAAGAACTTTGGAGCCCATTCAAGACAAGAAACATCCACGATCATGCGGTATTGGTCATACATATGAAGAAGGATGTTCCTCCAGAAATATTGGTACAAATAAAGTTAAATTCAAGCATCCTTCCAAAAACACCATTACATATTCCCCTCGTGCCTCTAAAGCATACGATGCCATTCCTCCTCCTTCAACATTGCAATCGAAGGCAACCTATCGCATTCCTCCTTCATCCTCCAAATCCATTTTGGGTCCCTATGTCCCAAAATATACCATTGCATATCCTCCACATACCAAATCCATTTTGGGGCCTTACATCCCAAAATATGATCCCCCATCTTATCCTACTCGATCCTTCATCCAAAATCCAAACATCCCTAGTTAGGATCAACAAAGGCACATTCCCATATCTCCTATCTACCAATTTCCTTCCATCTCTCCTTCCACATTTCCTCCATCTCACATATCTCCTCATATTCCTTTCAATGCTTCTCGCAATTTGGATGCCCACTCAAATATGCACAAAGGGAAATATACACAAAAATCAAAATATTGCCATGTCCACTCTAAAAGACATTCTCAATAAAAGAAAAATCCAATCAAGAAAGACAATGCATCCCAATGGACACAAAGGCCTAGCAAAGAAAAATAAAAATCCACTACATCCCAATGGTCACAAAGGCCTATCCAATCAAAAGAAAAATCCAATGCATCCCAATGGCCACAAAGGCCCACCAAAGCTAAAGCAAAAAATATGTGGATCCCAAAGAAAAAAGATGTAATGCATCTTAAATAAATATCTACAATGGCATCCAAGGTTGCTAATCCATGAACTTATCATTCCTCTTCTCCATCTCCTAAATCTATTTTGGGTCCTTATATCCCAAGATATCCTAGCACAAATCCTCCATCACATCCACCTCTATCTTCCATGTCCCATCCACTTCATCCACCTTCCTCACAACATGTGCCAATTTTGGTCTTGACAACATCTCCCTATCATGATCAATTCCCATTATTCCATCCAAACACTTTCTACCACCATATCTCCTATCTACCCCATCCCATCCATGCATTTGCATAATCCCTCCATCCTAAGAAAGTTGTACCAACATCCATACAAATTAGAAGGTCAACAACAAATCAGAAAGTTAGCGAAAAATTAGAAGGTCAACAACAAATAAAAAAGTTAATAGAAAGTTAGCAACAAATAAAAAAATCCATAAAAATTTGGAAAAATCAAGAAAAATATCAAAAAAGAAAAGAAAAGATAAAAACATTCGTCCAATGGTGAAAACTTGGCAATTCAAGTGCCTTGGGCAAGTACCATGATGAAAACCTAGCAAACAGGCGTCATGCATAATCCCCCTAGTTCCTCTCTACAATTGGGGGAAATTCCCTTCTATCACATTTTATCCAACATCTCCTCCACTCCATTTTCTCTCACCTCCTTCATCCTCCTTTGGATCTTGATAAAATAATAGAGACCACTAGGTATACATGCTTTTGGGAACTTTTCAACACTCATCTTCCTATCACATCTTCTAGCCACTTATCCTCTATCCAACAACTATCCAAGATTCCATCTACCTTCCTCATCCTCTTATCATTATACCTTCCATCCAATCGTACCCCCTACCAAATGCCTCTGAATTCATGCACTATCCTAAGTGGGGGCATCTTATTCCTTGGTGACATATTCCTTGGAGACCCTATCCAAATCCAAACCATTCCTCCATCCAAATCCTTATCTTCCATCTTCCAATCCATATCTTCCTCCATCCAATCCCTTAACAGTTCCTCCACCCCTCGACAAATCCTCCATCCAAAATCCCAACATTTTCTTCATCCAAACCCTCAACATTCCTCTATCCAAATCCCCAGGCATTTCCTCTATCCAAATCCCTCAACAGTTCCTCTATACAAATTCCTCAGTAGTTCCTCTATCCAAATCCTAAGCATTTCCTATATCCACAAGTCCCTCAACATTTCCTCCATCTTTCCATCAACTAGTACTTCCCTTGTCATTGGTATCTAGCTATAGGCTACCCCCATACAATCTAATGCCATTCATCCATACCCAAAATATCCCAACAATCTTCCAACATCTGATAATCCTATCCATATCCTCTAGCTATTCAAAGTCCAACATCTAGCCAAGCCATCCAATCCCATCCTTAGTCTTGTTCCTAGTCTTCTAGCAGGTCTTGATCTCAATCCAGTCATCATCATTAGGATGAATCCTTCCCAAATCTATGTCATTTCAGGGCACATAATCCATAATCAAGCCTATCCACCATCAGTCTATCTTGGCTTTTTGAGTCCAACTGGAGGATCATCTAGCATATCTTTGTAACATCATCTTTGTCCCCAAATTCTATGTACATCCTTTTCTAAGTCTTGTACCCTACCATCATCTGTGTATCCACCTAAGCTCATTTGTACATATAATGTCTTTAGGTCCATTCCTTTTATGTCAGTTAGCCCTTGAGTCATCATGACCTATCCAACTTAGCACTTCAACAATCATCCCTCGGTCCTTTTGAGGTTCAAGTGTCTTACCTATCTCTTGTCATAGGAATCCTTATCCAGTTACCCACCATCCACTTTGTGTCAATCCCTTGAGTTTCTCAATCCGTATCCTAAATAAAAAATCATCCCAGCACTACCCTTTGACTAAGCATTATCTAGGGAATCTTGTACTTGTCTTTGTAGGCCTCATCATCTCGAGTAAGAGATTGGCATACACTGGCAAGAATCCCATCATTCCTAAGATCAACAGTCTATCTTAGGTTGACAATCCAATCCTATCTAATCCTACATCAGGAAGTAGTAACTCATTCCTGACACTTAGTAATCCTCCACCATCCTCCACCATCAATCCTCAACAAATCAATCATCCTCCATCATCCTACCTATGGCAAAAGGTGTGTGAGATACTTGTTATTTTATTCATTCCTTTGAAACTTTCCTTATCTTTTGCTCTCTCTTGTACACATCTCCCTATCCATTGTACATATTCATCATGTTTTATTGTACATATCCTCATCAGTCCTATAGCAACATTTGATTAGATATCTTGTCCCACCCAACCTTGTACTTCAGCAACATATTTTGTCGACTATCCTTGATCACTATGATTATCCTCAATGCATCATTTTCTAATCAACAACACAACATTCTCCCCATCAACATGGGTCCACACAGATGTATCCTTATGTATTTTCTGACCTAAGAAATCAAACCAGGTCCATGACAATGTATCCTTTGCCATGTTTATATCTAATCTCCCCCCATAAATTGCAATCAAATCTCTCTCCTTGGCAAAGGATGTCTTTTGGAGTTATCATTTTGATCTTGGATTTTTTTCCTTTGGATCTTGTTAATCTTTTATGGCTTCTCATTTTTCCTCTCTTGAAAGTCTCAATGATCATTTATATCATGGTGTGCCATGAATGAGGACAATCTGGGGCAAGGTCTTTTGATCTTTTGCTTCTTCTTGTGAGTCAGTCACGTGTTTGTGGTTTCTCTAGCATTGTTTCCACCATTTCTCCTCTAGATTTCATGTGTGATGCTATGGAAACCCTTTGCGTGCTTGTTTTTTGTGTCATTCCTATGCAACGCTGGTGGCAAGGCCTTGTGTTCCTTTGTAACCTTGGTAGGTCTCTAGCATTTCTATATCAAACTAGGTTGTGCTCTCAAAATATCCAACACATGGAGCTCCCTAAATCCCCCATCCTGCATCATATAGATTAATCTTGCATCTTGCATCCTTCATATGGATGCATCTACATTTCATAACCATATTTCATTCACACATCTTTTCTCTTGGAAGGGAGTCTATTTATCCCCCCTTCCCGTCTTCCTTCATCCTTCCCCTTCCCTTCTGTGTTCTTTTTGAGAAAATTCCACAACATTTCATCTTTGCATTATTTTCTTGAGGGGACACAACCCCTTATCTTCTAACTTCTAACCTAGGGCATCTTATTGTCTTATCTTTGACGCCACACCACTTGTGGCATCACATCAAAGATGGGCAAAATGTAGACACCTAAAATGCCTTTTCTAAATAAAAATATTTTATTTTGCAAAAAACCCCTGATGACATCATCACTTATTAATTAATTAATTAATTAATTAGTTTTTATTGTCATTATCTCCTCTCCTATTTAATTAAAGACATTTAATTAAAGAATCCCTTCCAAAACCATTTAAATCAAATTTGAGTGATTTTCCCCTATTTATTAAATTATTATTTGATAAATAATGTCACAATCCTTAAATAAATTAAATATTTATTTAAAGCCTAAAAACCCTAGAATCCTCTAGAAAACCCTAAACCCTAAACCTTTCTAACCTTTCCTAAAACCATCCTAAACCTACTTATAAGGTGATTCCTAATCTTCTTAGTCTAAACCCTCATCCTTTGACTTTTGGTGAAACCCCCTCATTAATGAGCCTTACAGACTTATTAATGACTCCTTACACCCTCATTAAGGCTCTTAAAACCTCATAATGAGATCCATGTCTCCTCTTTCATCTTGGTCCCCTAGGCACACTTCCCTAGTGTTTCTCACACATGTGTGAGAAACCCTTAACCCTCATCCATCTAACCTTACCTCTAACCATACCCAAGACTCTACCCCAAACCATGAATCTGATCTTAACTCTCCTTCCTAACCCAAGTCCTTAGAAAAATCCTATAAATAAAACTCCTTCCAAGAGAAATTAGCTTATTTTTTATCATTCATGCATTGTTATCATGCTCATTTCTATCTAGATCATCTTAGCATTTATTATAATTATTATATTTCATTATCTTTTATGCTATCTAACTCATCCTAGAATAGCTTAATGGATTAAACTAGTTCATTGTTAATATTCTCTAATCATTTCTACATCACATCATACTTTATTTGGTCTAAAATAAATCTAGCTTAAGCATTCTTGCATCAATCTTCATTTTAGCTTCATTAGGCACCTTGGGGATCTAGGGAAAATTAGGTGTTCTATACCTGATTTTGTGCCACTATGGGGTTCTCATGGTTTCTGTTTGATCCTAAACCTTCCTAATCCACATTAGGGACTTTCTCCAAGTGTTTTGAGAGCACACCCACATCCCTAAATCAAGAGAAAATCAAACAATGACAGGGTGCTCCTGTTTAGCTCTATCTGAAGTATCTTTGCAAATAGATTTTACTATATGCTAAGAATATGATCTGAGGATAATGTTTGAATTTCTACGCTTATTCCAAACAAATTAGGTTTTCTCTGATCACAGTTAGGATTGAAAAGGAGGAAATTGTTTTAATCCATCACAATAACATGAATGATCAACCACCACATAGCGAATAAGTTCTACATCATACATGGTCATTCATCCCATCATCATAAGTTATAGAAACATTTTCAGCTTTAGTTTTCAGTTGTGTGGTAGGGGTAGACATTGATGATATCACAATTGTACTACATCATAGTGGTATGAAGAAATATTCATCATATAAGTCATGGAATCCATTTTTCTGGCCCAGATTACAAACATTCATCCATACGACCACCATATAGTGCAATAATGGTGTTCTCAATTGTTTTCAATTTGTTTTTTTTGGTTTCTCAAAGTGCTTTGAGACACATGTATCAGTTTAGTTTCTAGTTTTGATTGGCGTGGTTGTTTCAGTTTCATTTTTGTTTGGAGGAAAGTTTTGGTTCTCTAAGTTTCAGACTCATGTGCCCAATGGATTCTAGAAGGAAAACTAGTCATGACCTATTTAGCAGGAAAAAAACCATTAGATGTCGCTAGAAATGTAACCTATTTTCACAACATGCTCAAATTGTCAAGCTATCAAATGCTTGTTAATTATTTAGTGGAAATGGTTTATTTTATCCTACTTTCCTAATTTCTTTTTCTAATTGAGTTACAAAATAAATCTTTGATTATCATTAAGAGAGCATTTTTAAAAGAACAAAGTTTTCTTTTCCATCAAAAGTACAACTGAAAAGGATTTTTGCAAACGATAGGAAATGTTTCACGCTTGACATTACAAAAATAATTACAAGTCTTTATTTATTTACAAAGGAAATAATGTACAAGTGACATACAAATGGTGGAGAAAAACCACAAGTACATTGTCATTTGAATAAAAAAATAGAAATATGACCCACACAAGCTGTGGGGAACTATTATAATATGAAAAAAGAATAGATAGCTACAAAAGTCAAGATTGGAGAAGGGGTTGAGATTTGCTAGTTATTGATATAATGATAGATTGCATTGTATCCAACATTAGCTAATTGATTTGTTTATTCCATATCCTTATTGTACCTACGATGATTTTTTAGATGATATCACTCATAAAGACCAATAAATGAAGAATTTAATCCTATCTCTATAAGTTGACTCTATACATGCATATTTCAATCACATGGTATCATGGAAATCAGATAAGGTCAACTGAACATAGAGAATTAGTCGCATGTTTAAACTAACTATTTGTGTCATTTGTAGCTATAGGGGATGAAGACAATACACAATTAAAGGGACATATCAACTTGATGTGAAACCTTTTTATTCATCATATTAAATGACATTGAAATCAGAAAAAGAGAAAACATACTTCAAACATCCAAAATATAGATAAAGTATCTATTTCTATAGCATATGCAAAGAAATCAAACCAATGGATTAGCAATTAAGCATAGCATTATCATCTTAATGAGGCATCCATTGATTCTTTCATTAGAATACACATCTTTATTCTTATGATTCTTTAGGCATACAAACTGGTAAAAAAAGTCAAATATGATGTAGGTAAAGATCAAAAGTACAAACATTGATATTATATTTAAACATATTCAATGGCAAGAATTGATAAATAAGAATACACCATAAACCTATGTGATCAACATTTGTATGAGAATGTGGGATATTTACTAAACAAAGTTGATGCTATGGGAATACAAAGAGAAGGTTTTGTTCTTTGTTATCTTCTTGTTTTTTAACAAAACCTGAAAGACACATGATATAGAGTTATTATCAGAACATTTTATGATCATGATAGTTCTAGATAAAGAAAAGCATCAAAATGCAATGGAATGAGCCACAATTTAAGACCTTGGAGTTTTCAAGTATAAAAATCATCAAAAGGATTTCCTTATTACATAGGTGGACATTTATCTTGGAAGAGATAGTAGGATTTATAGTGGCCTATGAAAGGAAATGCAAAGACCATTGACCTAAAATTATAGGAGAATGCAATTTCCAATGTTGGTACATAAAATAGTATAGCCTACTATTACAAAAATAGGATTAGTTGCAAAGATGCTCAGAGGTCAAAGATAACTGAATCAACAAAGTAAAAATGGATCATTACATAGTCAACATGGGAAGGATAATGCTCTAATGTACATTAAAAATTATAGAGTATGTCCACAAAGATGCATCATCACTATGTAATGAACATGCATTATGAATGTCATCAACATGATAATATTCATGTATTTAAAAAATAAAACATAAACAAACATAAACAACTACTAAAGTTGATAATAATGATGCAAGTATTATCATGAATAATGACCTTCATACTAATAAGTTTAATTATTAGCATCGATATCACTATATCAAAGCAGTAGCAATCATGTATTCCTATGTTCTACTAGACATCAAATAACAAAGTCATGGTTATGCAATAGAAGTGATAAGTTGTTATTTTTATTCTTCCATTGATAGTGTTTTATTGTTGCAATAGAGGGTCATGAGTAAAAATAGATATGTCATGAAAGGGTATACACATAGGAAATGATAGGTTCTTTTCATTATTTTGTCTTCAAAATCACTAGGAAGGATTTTTTCCAAGAGTCTGTACAAGGTTTGTTTTAGGAATCCTTGGTAATGTTAGAGTTTTATGATTTAATGAAAGGTTTTTTATCCAAGAGATACAACCACTAAATAAAAGAAGAGATCTACACAAGCAGAGTGCTAGAACCCTCTTAGAAGCTATTGTATTTACCAAAGTAAAAAAGAAAAACCCTCATAAAATTCATGGTATTTTGACAAAAAGAGTAGATAGATGTTTCAACGGGAATCATCTTATACTTAGAGATCAGATGAACCATCAAAATTTCAAAGGGAAAAACTCTATTATTAGTGCCATGTTGGGAAATAGATGAGGTTTTCAAAACAGATATGCTGAGAATGGTGATATACATGTAGGGTTTTAGTAGGTTCTAAAACCCTTGTGTAATAATCACTACCATAGGAATAGTTGAAAGTTCATCTGCAAAGAGAGAGGCCATTCCATTATTTCAACCCTCTATATCATGGAGACATGATGCAGTCAAGGATGGAGAAACCTACAAGAGATCAGTCCAATCCTTGTAACCAACACAACACAACATAAACAATAGCCATGATAGCAAAGAAGTGAAACAACAACCTTCAATTTTTATCAGAAAATCAATTACAACATATCTGCAACATGTAGTATCACATGCCAAGAATACATGCTTGATTATGATCAGAAATACCTTAAAAACCCTATTAAAATCATGACCAAATAATCTTATGAAAATCACCTATCCCTTAGCAATAAGTCTATAAGCTTATATAGCCATTACAATCATCAGTCGACCCAGAAAAAGATCACATTTCCCAATAATAGAGAAAATATGTTACAACAAATAGGTCAGCTACCAAATCATTTGGAATGACCTGTAATGAATAAAATAAGATATGTGATCATATAAAAAATTTGGCTTCAAACGTATCAATGAGATGGCACAATCATAGCCAAATATTCCAATCAGTAGATCAAAAAATTGATCGGGAAACACAAAGATTGACCAGAAAATGAAGAACATGAAAGTCTTGCAAAGAATCCACAAAATCTCATGCATGATGAAATTAAATTAGGTGCGATCATAGGATAACATATATAGAACACAACCATGAACACACTGGAGTGACCACAACCCAAAAGAATAAGCACAGATCAATTGCGATCAGAAACACTAGACTAATCAAACAAGAAAAACATATATTTTTGGTTGATACAAGATTTCTTAATTAGATCCTAAGATGCTCTTGCATCAGATACTTGGGGTACTTGAAAAGTGAGCCTCTCACTTTATTGGGGCCAAAGGAAAACCAAAGTGGTCAACCTTAGCCTGATAAATCCATGATGAATCTTCAACTGGTCTGTCCTTCTATTTGACAAGATATTCCATATATTTCTTACCTCTTGTACTCCTACCAAAATTGCTATCCAAAATCCTCTCTATTTGATCCATCTTCTTCTTAGGACACTATTGTCCAACATCTAATTGATTAATGCTACTTCCATATGATTCATGATACTTAAGTTTGCAACATTGAATATTGGTTATATATCCATGTGATCGAGTAATTCTACTTCATACGAATTCCCTGAATCAAATGTCCTCAAGATCTTACAAGTACCAAATTTCTTCATCCTCAACTTGTTATAAGTACCAACAAGAAATATACCCTTCTGCAAGTATACCATAACTTCATCTCCCACTTGAAATTCCTTATGTATTCTCTTCATGTCTACTCTCCTCCTATAAACTTGGTTCATTTCTTCCAAATGATGTCTCACTTCTTCATGCAATGATTTCATAATCTTATCAAATTCTTCTCCTTTAGCACTCTTCCTGACTTCATGACTGATATCCCTTAATTCTTCTACTCCCTTAGGATTAAACCCAGTAACCACTTCAAATGGTCTATTCCTCGTGCTCCTATTTACTAAATTATTATAAGAAAAATCTTCTTGAGGTAAAACTAAATCCCAATTTCCAGGCTTATCTCAAATTAAACACCTCAAAAAGTTCCCTAAACTCCTTTTCAAAACCTCAGTTTGTCCATTAGTTGTGGATGAAAATTAGAGCTAAACTTCAAATCAGATTTCATTTTCTTCCAAAGTGTCCTCCAAAAATAACCAACAAACCTACTATCCCTCTCTAAAATAATTCTTAGGTAATCCATGTAATCTCATAATCTGCTTGAAAAATAAATTATCTACATGCACTACATCAGTTGTCTTCCTACAAGAAATAAAATGCGCCATCTTAGAAAATATATCTCCAACCAAAAAGATAGAATCATAACCTCTTGGTGTTTGTCATGCCCATAAATTTACTCTAAAAAACACACCAACTTTTTTTTTTCTTTCTAAAAAGGTTATAAGTTTAAGTTTTAGATTATCAGTTGACTAAAGTTGTATAGTTGATACAATGAAAGTGTTGGCTAACTTGATTGAGGGAATTATAACTAACGCTTACCCCTAGCATAACCAAAAAGCCCTTCAAGTTCGGGGGTTAACTATCAAGTCATAGCCCATTAAATTGCTAAATCCCTAACTACCGGTAATTCAACTATTAATGGTTTCCAAAATCTTTCCTTCACCTTAAGATCTATCTTAGGATTTATCCAAAGGTTAACACATTAAATTAGCTAGGGTTAGGTAAGTAATTACTATGGTATAAACTATTACCAAAAGAAATATAATCTAATTTTAAGCCAAAATGAAATTAGATGAATTACTATACAATTAGCCCAACCAAATTAATCTTACCAGATTTATTAAATCACTTTAGTGGCATTAATTCAGACAATTATAAAGAGTTAACCTATCATACTAGATCAAACTTACTAGGTTAAAATGATTCCTCATTAATAATATATCAAGAAAATAACTTTCTAAAAAAATGATTTAATAATTAAATATATTAATTAATTAATGCATGTGGTACATTAATTTAAAATAAATATTACTCAACATAAAATATTGATTTCCAATAGATTAAACGATCAAATAACTATATACTTAATTAGGGAGTGAGAACATTAATTAGTAAACATACTAATTAATAGAAAATATTTATTAATTACAAATATTAACTAATATAGAATATTAATTAATTATATTAATTAATTTATAAATAATATTAATTATTATTAATTAATAAATTAATTATTTAATAATTAATATATGATTAAATAATATATATTAATTATTAGTAAACTAACTATTAATATTTTTATTAATAATAAAAATTAATTAGAATAAAAAACAAATTTAAAATTACCGGTGCAAGCTATTTTATTAAAGTCTCCGTGGAGACTGAGCGGCTCTGTTGCGGTAGAGGGTACTCTACCGTGATAGAGTACTCTCTATCATGGCTTGCCGTGGCAGAGAGTACTCTGTCGTGGTAGGGTACTCCCTGTCATGGTAGGGCCGCATGTCGTAAGGGAAGGAGGGGGGTGTGGGGACCATAGGGTCCCCCCCCAAATATAATTTTTTTAATATTTTTTTTTGTTATTTTTTTGAATTTTTTTTTAAATTTAATTATCTTACCAACGTGGGGTGAGGATTATTTTTTTTTATAAAAAAATCAAATTTTATTATTTGTTTGCCATGAAGTAATATTTGTATTTATTATTTTTTTGTGTGTGGGGGACCTTTTTGGGGTGACGACCCAGGTGGGTCCGCCAAGATGGCCAAATCACTAGGAAGATATATTAACTTTTTTTTTCTTTTGCTTAATTTGGTTTGCAAGTGGATTGAATATAATTAAATAATGACTGTGGAAAGGAAAATGTATGGGAATTTTTTTCCCATACATTTTCCAGAGCCCTGTAGTTCTCTTTTTGCCTTTGTTTTGGGTTTTTTTACAGTAGACTTTTTTTTTGGTTTCTCTTCTATGATTTAGATCTCTACAATTTAAATTTAGTGCATCACTAGGAAAGAAGAACACTAAGGCTCCTATAATTTGGCTTCATAATAGCATCCATAGCTGAAAGTAAATACTTCAAACATAAGGGATTTAATAATTTCATAAGATAGACATAATACTTATGGATATCAAAATTGTTAAGCTACCTAGACATCCTTTCATTTACTTTTATCATTTTTATACCAATGTAATCAATACAATGAAACCAAAAGGAAATGAAATCTCTCTCTCTTCCTCATAGTTTTTCTTTCAAAATGAATACTAATATAACTATCATTGAGTGAATACACTATATCTCACAAAACTAACCCAACAAGAACCTTACATTTAAATGAGGGATTTACATTTCTCATTACACCATTGAACCCATATTAAAATGAACAAGATCAACATTTTCCTACAACTTGATATGGTAAAACAAAGATAAATTACAATATCAACTTGAGAAGATTCTCATTTCATAGTTTCCAACAACTCAATATTGAACAAGATGAACTATTACAAGGAGAGATAAGTTCTCCCTTTCAAGACTAAAAAGGAACTTAATACAAAGTTACAAATATACAAGTTTTTTGGAAGATTTCAATCCACACAATGCTATTGCTTCAATATGACATCAAAGAAGCCCTCTTCAAGAGCCTTTTCCACATGAACATAGCCTCAATAATATTGCAAATAAAAATTATGGAAAGACCATGGGAAGCTCACCTCCCATCCTAGGCTTCTAATAAGCCACCCCCAAGCTTGGGGAACCATCACATAGACAAGGTCTAACACTAAAACAAACCACAATCACAATAACACAATATTAACATTGAAACTCCCATCCAAGGCAAAACAAAGAGTCTCCAAATGACTCATAAATTGGGGTGAAGGTGGAACCAAAATTCAAGGGGAGAAAGCAAATTTCATAGAAATACAAGACAAGCCTACTCTTGGATTTCTCAACACACATTTTGCCACAAAATCCCAACACAATAGCACTCCTTATGACCCCCATGGCTTCAAGCCATACAATCCATTATGACCCCCCCAAAAAATGGCTACATGGAGCCCATACATCCATGTTTCTTCCTTCTCCATACCAAGGAGAGAATCTACACCCATGGTTGTCCCAAAATTACCTTCACCCCCAAGGCTACTCTTCCCTCCCAAGGGTGAGTGTGGCCTTGACAAAACTCCCTTAACAAAACAATACAAACAAGAAATCACAAGAACAAAAAAAATTTACATTTACAAAAGGCTTGCACAACAACAAGCACAAGTTTTTCATAAACATATACTACACAACATAACAAGATTCACAAACACATATACATAATAACACAAAACTAGTTTCTCCATGCAAGAATGAAAATAAGCTTGAGAGCTCATCCACATGAAAATATAACAAGTAGAAAGATGAATGCCACCAGCCTAGATCCAATCTTATGGAAGAAAGTTGATGAAGAGCCTCCTCTTTTTTTATAAGTCTTCCTTCTCCAAACTAGCGAAGTCTCTAAATCTAGAGAGTGGGTGTCAAAATCTTCCAAAAGAAGAGTACCCTCTAAAAAGGCCTCCACACAATCTCCTAGGGATAGGATCTTTTTCTCATTGGATGGTCTTCCCAAGTTTCTTACATGGTTTCCAAATATGGATTCCTAAAAAATTTGGCCAAAAAGGTGGACCAAAGAGTAGTATCTCAATTGGGTGGAACTCTAACCAAGACCATGCTTCAAAAGTGGATTTTCGGCCATTTTGAAAATCCAACTTTTGGAGGGGTCTTTTAGTCAACTATGAGTTTTTCTATGGTTAAAAATTTCCCTTACCCATAGGTATATCAAGTGGGCTTACTAAAAATGTCCTAAACACACCCCTAGGCACCTTTTAAGCCCCCCCAAAACTTATGTAAATCTCAAATTCGAAATTCATAAAATGAGTCCACGTCAAGCTCCCTAACCAAGGAATTTTCATGGGGATCCTCAAGGGTACTATCCTAGGTTGATGGGCATCCAATCACCAAGTGGATATGTCATGGCCACAAGTACACACACAAGTGTCAAGTGACACAAACAAAAATGACACATCACAAGCCATGTGGCATATCCACTTGGGCATACTCACATAAATTACATTTACAATTACATAATAATTAAATACATTCAAGCACATTAATTTTACAAATTAAATACAATACAATGAAGTTTTTTCCTCTCACTAGAAGCAACCTTGGCTCGAACTAATTTTCACATAAAAGTCTATGCTTTGTTTCCCTGAATTTACCATGGTCTATTTCCCTGCACACTAAAGTCCATCATCAGTAGTCCAAGGAAATAAAAAAATGTAAATTCATAATGTTAATAATCAAAATAATTCATCTAACATTTCATAATTCACATGACAATAATCATTCATTTATAACATACATACAACTCATCATGAAATACATAATTCATCACTAAATTAAACTTATAACATAATCATTGCATATATAATTCAATTGTAATTAAATGCCATCATGACATCATAATCATTCATAAAATCCATTGAATCTCACATAAAGGTTTCAAATGGATATCATAGTTTCATCAAAATATCATAGCTAAATGTGTAACTAAACTCTAAGGTGATAGAACCATAACATAAAGTATCAGTAAATTCATAGAGCATCAAAATATAATCATCAAATATGTCTATCTCAAATGTAGAACTAAATGGCTATGAAAAGCTCAGGTTGAGGCCTCACATCACCCCCTAGGCATGAACTTCCTCCTAGAGTTCATAAAAAAGATGGGGGTACTGTGCTCTCATTTGTGCTGCGTCCTCCCATGATGCTGTTACCTCATCATAGAAATCCCACTGGACCCTAACCTGGTGCAACTCTCAGCCTCAAAGTGCTAGTGTCTAGTGTGCCAAAATGTGGATGGGCTCCAACGCCAACTGACCATCCAAATCCACTTGCAAGGCATCCCAATCTATGATATGAGTCTGATAAAAAATATACTTCCTCAACACTGACACATGAAAAACATTGTGGATGCGTGACAGGCTCAGTGGCAAGGAAAGATGATAGGAGACAGGACCTATCCACTCAAGTATCTCAAAAGGGCCAACAAATCTAGGTGCAAGCTTAGAGCCCTTTCCAAATCAGATTGGACTCTTATGAGGTCGCACTCTCAGAAAGACCCTATCTCCAACCTGATAACTATGATCTTCCCTCTTGGCATCTGCATACTTCTTCTACCTATCATGTACCTCCTTCAGACACTGTTTGATCAAAGTCACCTACTGCTCTAACTCTCGCACTAACTTAGGACATAAAGAAACTCTATCCTCAATGCGGTCCCAACTCAATGGTGTCTTGCATGGTCTGCCATATAATGCCTGATAGGGAGGCATACCTAGAGAAGTGTGATGCCCATTATTGTAGGCAAAATCCACCAAATGAAGGTACTCCTCCCACCTAGACTAATGATCCATGACATACATGTGAAGCATATCCTCCAACACCTAATTTACCCTCTTTGTTTGACCATCAGTCTTTGGGTGATAAGCGGTGCTAAAATTGAGCTTAGTGCCCAAAGCCATCAGTAATCCTCTCTAGAAGGATGATGTGAAGAGATAATCTTTATCTAAGATAATCTTATGAGGTATTCCATGAAGTCTAACAATATCTCACAAGAAAACCTAAGCTACTACTAGGGCTGTAAAAGTGGTCCGAATGAGTGAAAAGTGGGCTACTTTGGTCAGCTTGTCAATTGTCACCATGATGGCATCATGGCATCAAGATGACATAAGGAGACCAATGATGAAGTCCATGGAAATAACATCCCACTTCCACTTTGGTATCTCATGAGGCTGAAGCAAACCACCAGGGTGACGATGCTCTACCATAACCCTCTGACACTTAAGACATCGTGCCACTATCTCAACTATATTTTGTCTCATCCCTGGCCAATGATATAATTGTCTCAAATCTGCATGCATCTTCTTGACTTTGGGATGAGCTGCATAAGGGGCCCTATGAGCCTTTAGCATGATGAAAACTCACAAATCTCTAGAGGATGGGACATAGATGCATCCTCTATGGTGTAAAATCCCATCAGAATCTAGGGAATATCCTGAATATTTACCCTCAAGAGTACTCTGAGACTGAATAACCTGACTAACCTCTACATACCAAACATCCTCATGTAAGTGATGTAATATTTGATCCCTCAACTCAGTACCTATTGTCATAGAGTAGGCCCCATGGCATCTCCTACTCAAGGCATCGACAACCACATTCTCTTTCCCCTTGATGTAGTGGAAATCAAAATCATACTCACAAAGGAATTCCATCCACCTACGCTAATGTGAATTTAGGTTTAGCTGAGAGAAGATATACTATAAGCTCTGATGATCTAAATGGAGCTCAAAATGATGACCCAAAAGGAAATGCCACCATATCACTAAGGCATGAACCACTATAGCTAACTCAAAGTCATGAGTGGGGTAATTAAGTTCATGAGTCTTAAGTTTCCTAGACTCATATGCAATGGTTCGCCCATTCTGCATAAGAATTGCTCCCAAACCATATAAGGAAGCATTTGTGCATACAACAAAATTCACTGAAGGATTAGGCACTGCTAAGATAGGAGCACTGGTAAGAGCCTTCTTAAGTTCCTAAAAGGCCCTCTTGCACTTCTTGGTCCACTCAAATTTATTTCCCTTACACTAAAGAGAAGTGATGGGATGTGCCACTCTAGAAAATCCCTCTACAAATTGCCTGTAGTATCCTACCAATCCCATAAAACTCCTGACCTCAGTCACTAAAGTAGGTGCAGGCCAATCCATGATGGCTCTAATCTTAGATGGATCTACTAAGATGCCATCTCCTAAAATAACATGCCCAAGGTAATGAATCTTTATCCTATAGAAAGCACATTTGGACAAACTGCCATACAACTGATTGTCTCTAAGACACTACAATACCTATCTCAAATTCTCTTTGTGATCCTCTTCATGCCATGAATAAATTATGATATCATCAAGGAACACAACCACAAAATTATCAAGGAAAGTGCATAATACCCCATTCATAAGGCTCATGAAAACTACTGGAGCATTCATGAGTCTGAAAGGTACAATTATGAACTCATAATGCCCATATCTGGTATGAAATGTAGTCTTAGGAATGTCACTGTAAAAAATCCATAAGTAGTGGTATCTTGACTTAAGATCAATCTTTGAAAACACTTTAGCACCCTTAAGCTGATCAAATAAATCATCAATCCTAGGGAGTGGATATCAATTCTTGATGGTAAGCTTATTAGGTTGTCGGTAATCCATACATAACCGCAAGGATCCATCCTTCTTCTTAACGAAGATAATAGGTGTGCCCCAAGGTGAAACACTAGGATGAATGTGACCCTTCTCCAAAAGTTCCTCTAACTGAATCTTGAGCTCATTAAGCTCATTAGTGGTCAGCCTGTAAGGTACCCTCAAAATTGGAGCAGCTCCTAGAACAAGATCTATATGGAAATCAATTGCTCTATGAGGAGGCATGCTTGGAAGCTCAATAGGAAACACATCTACATACTCCTAAAGTATAGGAAAATCATCAAGAGATGGTTCCCTTTCCTCCTCATCCTCTCTATCACTGATGGTAATAGCAAAGAGATGACATCTCTTTCACATGCTTTGCTTAAGCTGCATGGCTAAGATCATACGAAGAGAGATGCCTCTCTGAATCCCGCAAATCACAATGGGTGTACCATGATCATCAAGGCACTCAATCCTCTTCTGTCGACAATCTAACTTAGCTCTATGGGCATAAAGCCAATCCATGCCAAGTACTATGTCATAAGAACCAAGAGGTGTGATACGAAGATCCATAGTTGTGATGAAATCACCAATCTGCACTTGGCTATCCTTCACTAAAGAGTTGACTGACACTCTAGACCTTGATGCTAACTCCACTTCCCAACTAACTTCCTATCTTACTAACACAAGCCCACAACACTCCACAAAAAATGGAGATATAAAAGAATTAGTAGCACTAGAATAAAATAATATAGTAACACTAATACCGCTGATCATATGTGCAGCCTCTATCACTATGGCCTAGTGCTTGGCCTGGTGGTTATCTACCACTACAAAAACCTTGTGATACTTTCCAAAGTCTCCAATTGTAGGCTTTGAAGCTACCATGCACTAACTGCTTGACATTTAACCCTGTGGACACTCATGAGCTAAGTGCCATATGGCACCACATGCATAGAAAGGACTAGGAGTGTGAGTTTTAACTCCTTGTGGCCTGGAGAACTGTTGTCCTCCAGTCCTACTAGAACCACTAAAACCACCTCAAGAGGACTGTTGAGTCTATGCTAGGGGTGCATCTATATACTACTGTCATTGATCCTTCCTCAGTCCTTGAGTCTACCACTATTTGGGCTTAGAGCCCTACTATCCTTGTGGTGGCTTCTGTTTCTAATTTTGTTGGGTCTACTGCTATGGGTTCTTATTAAAAGACCCTGAAGAATACTTTTTATCACCTTTCTAGTGACCCTTTAGATGCCCCTATGACTGTGATGCAGAGTTATAGTTCTGGGACCTGTCACGAGCCTCTCTAGACTTACCCTGAATCTCTTCTTCAACCAAAGCCATCTCTACTGCCTTACGAAGGGTCCCTAGAGAGGTCATGCAAAACTATCTTGATATCCAATCATTGAGTCCCTTAACAAATTGGTTAACTCATAGCTTTTCATCCTTCATGTAATCTACATAAGGTAACAACTCAAGAAAATGGGTCTCATATTATAGCAGTGTGAGTTCCCTTTGCTAGAGCTTGTGGAACTCATCAATATGCCACTGCCTATAGTGCTCTAATAGGTATCTATCTCTAAAACTTTCTAAAAAGGTCTCCCAAGTCATAGTGTCCATAGTGGTGTTGTTCTTAAATTCTTCCTGTTTCCACCATGTGGAAGCACCTCCTCTCAAAAGAACTGTAAAATGAGCCTTGACATTGCTATCATACTAACGCAACCCAAAGCACCTATCCAAGCTCAAAATCCATGCCTTGACATCTGTACCCTCTGTAGAACCATAATACAAAGGTGGTTTGTAGCTAAAGGAGATCTCTAATATGGTCCCCCGCATCACGGGGTGCCCTCTAAACAAATCCAGGTGGTGGTTCTAGCATGTGAACTGATTCCACCTCATGTGCCCCTTGCCCTTCCTCACAATCTCATGGAGAGCTCCTAGTCCTCTTTGTGGCCTCTGATCTATGTCCATTGGACAATTGGTGCTCTGACTGAGGAATAATGGGAGGCAACCTTTCATGTATAACCCCGATGAGGTTCTATAAGGCTAACAAGACCTCCTAATTAGGATCATGTGGTGGTGGTGGTGGTTGATTAACTACTGATATCTTAGCCCTTTGTTCAACTGACTCGTGACCCAAGGGAGCTTTCCTAGCCCCTTGTCCTCTAATACGTCTTCAAGCTTGATGCATAAGGGGAGGCATCCTAACAATTTCAAAAGGGTTAAAGTTAGCTAAGAAATGTAATGGGTTTAGGTTCCAATGTTGAAACCTAGGCTCTGATACCAAGTGTCATGCCCATAAATTTACTCTAAAAAAAACACCAACTTTTTTTTTTTCTAAAAAGGTTATAAGTTTAAGTTTCAAATTATCAGTTGACTAAAGTTGTACAGTTGATACAATGAAAGTGTTGGCAAACTTGATTGAGGAAATTTTAACTAACACTCACCCCTAGCATAACCAAAAAGCCCTTCAAGTTCGGGGGTTAACTATCAAGTCATAGTCCATTAAATTGCTAAATCCCTAATTGTCAGTAATTCAACTATTAATGGTTTCCAAAATATTTCCTTAACCTTAAGATCTATCTTAGGATTTGTCCAAAGGTTAACACATTAAATTAGCTAGGGTTAGGTAAGTAATTACTATGGTATAAACAATTACCAAAAGAAATATAATCTAATTTTAAGCCAAAATGAAATTAGATGAATTACTATACAATTAGCCCAACCAAATTAATCTTACCAGATTTATTAAATTACTTTAGTGGCATTAATTAAGACAATTATAAAGAGTTAACCTATCATACTAGATCAAACTTACTAGGTTAAACAGATTCCTCATTAATAATATATCAAGAAAATACCTTTCTAAAAAAATGATCTAATAATTAAATATATTAATTAATTAATGTCTATGGTACATTAATTTAAAAAAATATTACTCAACATAAAATATTGATTTCCAATAGATTAAACGATCAAATAACTATATACTTAATTAGGGAGTGAGAACATTAATTAGTAAACATACTAATTAATAGAAAATATTGATTAATTACAAATATTAATTAATATAGAATATTAATTAATTATATTAATTAATTTATAAATAATATTAATTATTATTAATTAATAAATTAATTGTTTAATAATTAATATATATTAATTAATAATAATATATTATTAAATAATATATATTAATTATTAGTAAACTAACTATTAATATTTTTATTAATAATAAAAATTAATTAGAATAAAAAAACAAATTTAAAATTACGGGCACAAGCTTTTTTATTAAAGTCTCTGTGGAGATTGAGCAGCTCTACCGTGGTAGAGGGTACTCTACCGCGATAGAGTACTCTCTATCACAGCTTGCCGTGGCAGATAGTACTCTGTCATGGTAGGGTACTCCTTGTCACGATAGGGCCGCATGCCGTAAGGGAAGGAGGGGGGTGTGGGGACCACAGGGTCCCCCCCAAATATAATTTTATATATATATATTTTTTTGTTATTTTTTTTTAAAGTTTTTTTAAAACTTAATTATCTTACCAATGTGGGGTGAGGATATTTTTTTTATAAAAATAATCAAATTTTATTAATTGTTTTCCATGAAGTAATATTTGTATATATTATTTTTTTTGTGTGGGGGACCTTTTTGGGTTGACGACCCAGGTGGGTCCCCCAAGATGGCCAAATCACTAGGAAGATATATTAACTTTTTTTTTTCTTTTGTTTAATTTGGTTTGCAAGTGGATTGAATATAATTAAATAATGACTGTGGCAAGGAAAATGTATGGGAATTTTTTCCCATACATTTTCCAGAGACCTGTAGGTCTCTTTTTGCCTTTGTTTTGGTTTTTTTTACACTAGACTTTTTTTTTGGTTTCTCTTCTATGATTTAGATCTCTACAATTTAAATTTAGTGCATCACTAGGAAAGAAGAACACTAAGGCTCCTATAATTTGGCTTCATAATAGCATACATAGCTGAAAGTAAATACTTCAAACATAAGGGATTTAATAATTTCATAAGATAGACATAATACTTATGGATATCAAAATTGTTAAGCTACCTAGACATCCTTTCATTTACTTTTATCATTTTCATACCAATGTAATCAATACAATGAAACCAAAAGGAAATGGAATCTCTCTCTCTTCCTCATAGTTTTTCTTTCAAAATGAATACTAATATAACTATCATTGAGTGAATACACTATATCTCACAAAACTAACCCAACAAGAACCTTACATTTAAACGACGGATTTACATTTCTCATTACACCATTGAACCCATATTAAAATGAACAAGATCAACATTTTCCTACAACTTGATATGGTAAAACAAAGATAAATTACAATATCAACTTGAGAAGATTCTCATTTCATAGTTTCCAACAACTCAATATTGAACAAGATGAACTATTACAAGGAGAGATAAGTTCTCCCTTTCAAGACTAAAAAGGAACTTAATACAAAGTTACAAATATACAAGTTTTTTGGAAGATTTCAATCCACACAATGCTATTGCTTCAATATGACATCAAAGAAGCCCTCTTCAAGAGCCTTTTCCACATGAACATAGCCTCAGTAATATTGCAAATAAAAATTATGGAAAGACCATGGGAAGCTCACCTCCCATCCTAGGCTTCTAATAAGCCACCCCCAAGCTTGGGGAACCATCACATAGACAAGGTTTCACACTCAAATAAACCATAATCACAATAACACAATAGTACCACTGAAACTCCCATCCAAGGCAAAACAAAGAGTCTCCAAATGACTCATAAATTGGGGTGAAGGTGGAACCAAAACTCAAGGGGAGAAAGCACATTTCATAGAAATACAAGACAAGCCTACTCTTGGCTTTCTCAACACACATTTTTCCACCAAATCCCAACACAATAGCACTCCTTATGACCCCCATGGCTTCAATCCATACAATCCCTTATGACCCCCAAAAAGAAATGGCTACATGGAGCCCATACATCCATGTTTCTTCCTTCTCCATAGAAAGGAGAGATTCTACACCCATGGTTGTCCCAAAATTACCTTCATCCCCAAGGCTACTCTTCCCTCCCATGGGTGAGTGTGGCCTTGAGAAAACTCCCTTAACAAAACAATACAAACAATAAATCACAAGAACAACAAAACTTCACATTTACAAAAGGCTTGCACAACAACAAGCACAAGTTTTTCATAAACATATACTACACAACATAACAAGATTCACAAACACATATACATAATAACACAAAACTAGTTTCTCCATGCAAGAATGAAAATAAGCTTGAGAGCTCATCCACATGAAAACATAACAAGTAGAAAGATGAATGCCACCAACCTAGATCCAAGATTATGGAAGAAAGTTGATGAAGAGCCTCCTCTTTTTTCATAAGTCTTCCTTATCCAAATTAGCAAAGTCTCCAAATCTAGAGAGTGGGTTTCAAACTCTTCCAAAAGAAGAGTCCCCTCTAAAAAGGCCTCCACACAATCTCCTAGGGATAGGATCTCTCTCACATTGAATGGTCTTCCCAAGTTTCTTACATGGTTTCCAAATATGGATTCCTAAGAAGGTTGGCCAAAAAGGTGGACCAAAAAGTAGCATCTCAATTGGGTGGAACTCTAACCAAGACCATCCTTCAAAAGTGGATTTTCAGCCATTTTGAAAATCCAACTTTTGGAGGGGTCTTTTGGTCAAATATGGTTTTTCCTATGGTTAAAAATGCCCCTTGCCCATAGGTATTTCAAGTGGGCTTACTAAAAATTGCATAAACACACCCCTAGGCACCTTTTAAGCCTCCCCCCCACTAAAAAAAAAATAAAAACAAAAAAAAACCCATGTAAAGCTCAAATTTGAAATTCATGAAATGACTCCACCTCAAGCTCCTTAACCAAGAAATTTTCATGGGGATCCTCAAGGGTACTATCCTATGTTGATGGGCATCCAATCCCCAAGTGGACATGTCATGGCCACAAGTACACACACAAGTATCAAGTTACACAAACAAAAATGACACATCACAAGCCATGTGGCATATCCACTTGGACATACAAAAATAAATTACATTTACAATTACATAAAAACTAAATACATTCAAGCACATTACTTTTATGAATTAAATACAATACAATGAGGTTTTTGCCTCTCACTAGAAGAAACCTTGCCTTGAACTGATTTTCACATAAAAGTCTATGCTCTGGTTCCCCGAATTTACCATGGTCTAATTCCCTACACACTAAAGTCCAACATCAGTAGTCCAAGGAAATAAAAACATGTAAATTCATAACGTTAATAATCAAAATAATTCATCTAACATTTCATAATTCACATGACAATAATCATTCATCTATAACATACATACAACTCATCACTAAATTAAAATTATAACATAATCATTGCATATATAATTCAATTGCAATTAAATATCATCATGACATCATAATCATTCATAACATCCACCGAATCTCACAGAAAGGTTTCAAATGGATATCACAGTTTCATCAAAATATCATAACTGAATGTGCAACTAAACTCTAAGGTGATAAAACCATAACATAAAGTATCAGTAAATCCATCAAGCATCAAAATATAATCATCAAATATGTCTATCTCAAATGAAGAACTTAATGGCTATGACAGGCTCGGGGTGAGGCCTCACAGTGTTCTTGGAAAACTAACCACAAAATACATACTAATCTCCTCCCAAGGTCTGACCATACCTATCAAAGGTGTATACAACCCTACATTCTGATTACTACCTTTGGAAACTTGATATACCTTAAAACTCTATACAAAATTCCTCACATCTTTTTGGAATTGTGGCTAAATTTAATTTTTTCTCACTAAGGCTACTATCTTATTAATGCCAAGATGTCCAACTAAACCTCTACTATATTTCTCCTTAATCAAATTATCTTTCATGGAACTTCTAGGTATACATAACTGACTGCCTCTAAATAAAATATATTCTGAATGAAATAATCCAACCACTTACTTCTATCTTCAACAATAGGTTCTTTACAAGCTTTCCAAGGTTCAATAAAGTTTGGATCTTCCTCATAAAATACCTTCAATTCATCAAACCCCAAAAATGCAATCTTCATTTTAGTCAATAAAGTCATTCTCCTACTCAAAGCATCAACAACTTTATTTGACACACCACTCTTATGTTTCAACACAAATGTATAACTCTACATAAAATCAACCCATCTCATATGTCTTTGATTCAACTTACCTTGGCTACTCAAATACTTCAATGCTTCATGATCAATATATAAAGTACAAACTCCTTAGGTAAAAAATAATGTCTCTATTTCTTCAAATCTTGAATTATAGCATAATATTCCTGGTCATACACTAACAAAATTATTTTAGCATCATTCACCTTCTCACTGAAATAAGCAACAAACCTCCCTTCTTGAGTCAAGACAACTCCAATTGTATTTCCACTAGCATCACAGTCTACTTGAAACACCTTATTGAAATCAGGTAAAGCTAAAACCAGTTGTTTTTTCACCTTTATCTTAAAAAAATCAAATCTCCTTTGTGATCCACGTGTCCATGTAAACTCATTCCTATCTCCTCTCATATTTTCAATCATCGGTCCACAGATTGAACTAAAGTTTCTAATGAGCTTGTGGTAGAAACTAGCTAGCCCGTGAAATGATCTTACCTCTCCAACTATCACCGGTATAGGCCACCCAACATTAGCTTTCACTTTCTTATGTTCCATCTTTAATCCTTCAATATATATTACAAATCCCAAGTATACTAAATCCTCTTTCATGAAAGTACACTTCTTGATGTTTATCAAGAAATTATGTTCTCTCAACCTCTACAATACTTGGTTAACATGCATCAAATGCTCCTCTTTTCTCTTACTTAAAATCAAGATATCATCCAAATAAAAAATGACATACTTACCCAAGAATTCCTTCAATAATGTGTTCATTAGCCTCATGAAATTACTAGGTGCATTAGACAATCCAAAAGGCATTACCAATCACTCATACAATCCTTCATTTGTCTTAAATGTAGTTTTCCACTCATCACTTTCTCTGATTCTAATTTGATGATTTCCACTCTTCAAGTCTATCTTGGTGAAATACTTATCTCAAATCAAACATTCCATCAAATAATCCATCCTTGGAAAAGGAAATTGATACTTCATGGTAATCTGGTTGATGGATATGTAATCAGTACACATCCTCCATTGTCCATCCTTCTTAGGTTCTAACACTATAGGCACTGCTCATGGACTCAAAATTTCTTGGATTAACCCTCTATGCAAAAAATCTTGCACTTTCCCGTTGAGTTCTTCATTCTCTTCTAGTGTCATCTTATAAGATTTTTTATTAGGTAGACTATCCCCCGGTATCAAATCCATACAATGACTAATACTTCTCACCGATGGCAATCCATTAGGCACATTATCTGATATGATGTTAGTATACCCATTCAAAAATCCATTGATTTATTTAGGATGTTCCTATTCCAATACTTTCCCCTTATACTCCTTAGGTACTAAAGAAAAAAACACATTATTATGCTTCATACCATCCAAAAACTTCCTTCCATCTAGTAGACAAATCCTTGCACTATTACATAATTCACTTTTTAGAGGTTCCTCTAAAGGTAACAAGTTTTGTTTTATCCCATCAGCAACAATATTATAAACATTCCTTCTACCACCATGCATAGCTTTCCTATCATACTTCTATGGGATACCCAACAAGATATGACACATCCATAGGAAACAATAGCCAAGATAGAAAAGAAATGAAAGATCAACCTTTAATTTTTTTTATAGAAAATCAATTATAATAAATCTGCAACATGCAGTTTCACATGCCAAGCATACATGCTTGATTATGATAAAAAAATTCCTCACAAACCCTATCCAAACTATGACCAAATAATCTTAATAAAATCATCTATCCCTTAGAAATAAGTCCATAACCTTATATAGCCATTACAATATCGGTCAGCCCAAAAAATATTATATTTCCCAATAATAGAGAAAATATGTTACAACAAATAGGTTGGCTCCCAAATCATTTAGAACAATCTCCAATGAATAAAATAAGAGATGTGATCATATAAGAAATTAAACCTCAAACATATTAATGAGATGAAACAATCGCAACTAGAGATTCCAATCGGTAGATCAGAAAATCAATCAGGAAACACAAAGACTGATTAGAAAAAAAAGAAGAGGACAATCTTACAAATAATCCACAAAATCTCATATGCGATGAAACCAAATGAGACATGATAATAGGATAAGGTCTAGAGCACATCCATGAACACACTATGGTAACCGCAACTAATGAATTCAAGATGATAGAAGTCTCCAAAGGATATGTCCAACATTACAAAAAGAGTCAACATAATGAAAAACACAAGAAACAAAACATGATGTAGCCAAATAAAAACTTTATTAGCTAAAAACACCCAATTACATCCAACATGTCAAGCTATAAAGTCTTCTTGATTACAACAACATACAATGAAAAAAAGACTCAGATCCTCAAATGATCTATTTAACCTTAGATCTATCCTCTCTCAACACTTTGCTACCCTTCCACTCTAGGGGATACCTCCAATCATTATCACAAGACCTAAATTTATACACATTAGCTTCCATAGGTCAACAGTCAAGATATTACATATCCCAAGACAAACATATTAGACTAGGTCAACCTGGATCACAAATAATTACAACATTTAATTATTCCATTAGGTGTAACTCAACCATCAAGTCATCCACACATAGGTCCACCTTGAGATCCATGCCATTTAGCTCCATCGATCAAAAACCTCCACTACAATCCTCAATGATCAATCATTGAACATAATTGAACTAGTGACATGAAGAACACAACCAATCAACAAAGATCAAGCCATATATCCCAAACCATGTCACCTAAAGAGGTGTATTCATAGACATAGCCTAAAAAAAAACACATGAACAAACCATTTTCATTTCATACTCCAAAGATTCCCACAATTATATTGCACATAGATTATTTGAAAACTACTTAAAATAAGGAGCTTCATAAACTCCTCCAAGATTTTCTAGGAGCCCAAGAAGCCCCTACATCTAAAACTTGGGGTAAATAGAAAAGTGTGTCTGACACTTTGATCCCACAAGAAAATCTAAACTCAACCTTATCTTAACCATTAATTTCCCAATCCTCAAACGCAATAAGAAAAACTGGTACAAAAGCAACCTCAACACTACAACCAACCAGTCAACACACCAACTATCCACAATAAACTGGTCAACAACCTCACCATAATGCATTAGATTTGAATTCTTCTTTACAAACCAGTCATGCAAATAATCTCCCTCAATAGGATCATCATTACAAATGAAAACCCTATCCATCACATCTCACAATGATAAAAAATTCCATCAGCATACACACTCTCACATCCACTAGGTGATCATTGCAACAAACTACCATCCAACTAAAACAATACCAGTTAGTAATAGTAACACCCATACTAAAAACAACACCAAACTCACCAAATACACCAACAAGGTCATCAAATCTATCTAAAGGAATCTCAATTCTAACTTTAGCAACATGAACCTCCTTAACATCATCAACAATCTCATTAACAACAAGATGCTCTACAATTTTTACATTAGATACAACCATCTGATCATGAAAACCACTAGATCTACCATCTCAACCTCAACAATGTCAGTGTTAAGTTCTTCAATCTTTATCTCTTCAGAAATATAACTTGCCTTCTACTCTTCTGAAAAGCCCTCTTCACTAGCTAAAAAATATTCTTCTAAATTGGTAAATGCCAATTGTTTGTAATACAACCACTTCATCTCCTCAATCTTGCTGGAAATATCATTCAAATTCTTCTTAACTTGGCTAAAGACCCTATTTTCAACTGGTCAGCCTCTTTCTTATTATTCTTCCCTTCTCTCCCAAGGTGCAACTACCTCAGATCAGTGATCTGGTTGCAAGAGTCCAACTACATCATAGTCAATGATCTACTGAAGATCTTTGCAAACTACCTTGATTCAAAAATTATCTCACCAACAACATGATTAATTAATTTTTTGACCTCTCTCCTAGGTTTATAACTAGTAACATCTTTTCTCCAATATATCCTTTTGCAAATCCTCTACAATTTCTAGTCAGATCCTCAATCTTCCATCCCTCAAAAAATCAATCCAAGATTTCATGAACTCGAGAAAAAAATCTAACACTCCAAGATTCACAACATACTTATATCATCACAAGGACTCAACCTTCCAACAAAAAATCCTTTTTGACCACCTTGTACAAGTCCTTTGCTGATGTGAGTCAGATCTACAACGTGCCACCTCATGAACAATACCCAAGAAAATTTACAAGTTTAGACATAAGGATTCACACCATTACAAGATCAAACCATGCTCTAATACTACTTGATGCAAGCAAGACCAAATAAGTCTTTAAATGATATGTCTAGTCTTGTAACAAGAGTCAACATAGTGGAAAACACAAGAAGCACAACAAAATGTAGCCAAATAAAAATAACTTTATTATTTGAAAACACCTAATTACATCCAACATGCTGGGTTGTAAGGCCTTCCCTCTTATGACCATATACAATGAAAAATAAAGACTCAAGTCCTCAAATGATATGTTTAACCTCAAAGCTATCCTCTCTTAGCTCTCTACTACCCTTACACTCCCAAGGATACCCCTAATTGTAATCACAAGCCCTACATTTATACACATTAGTTGTCATAGGTTGGCATTCAAGATATTATAATCCCAAGATAAACATATTAGACCAGGTCAACCTAGATCCAAAATAATTACAACATTTAATTATTTCATTGGTGCGATCCAACAACCAAGTTGGCCACACATAGGTCCAAATCGATATCCATTCCATTCATGTTAGAATAGAAATTTCCTAGTCAACTAAGAGGGGGGGTGAATTAGTTGATGCCAATAATGAATTCTTTAACTTCAAACTTATTGCTGAAAACAAAATAATAAACTGAAAAGTAAATACATCAATAATATACATACACATAAACACCAAGATTTGTTCTTGAGGAAAACCATGTTAAGGGAAAAACCCCGATGGGGATGGTACCCAAAAATATCTACACTATAAGTATAATAACCATGTTAAGGGTTCTAACACTATTAGGATCTGAGGATTACAATAGACAGGTCCCGGTTAAAGGACAAACCCTATTAGGATCCTTTTACAATGTGATCCTAGTTAAGGAATCAATCTTGCTAAGAGTCTGACCCTATTAGAGGTAATAACTATTTTAGGGGTAAACAATATATCAACTTGATCAAGATATTTAAGAGTTAAGGCCACCCTCAGGTTCTCCAAACCTCACAATTTTAAGACTGAGATAATTCTGATATGAAACTGCTTCCAGTATTCAACCACTGCCAAGAAAGCTCCACCTTGTTCCCAAGTGAAAAACTACTATTCTCTGAATAGTAACCAATGTAGCCTCAAGCTCGTATTCACCTTAGCAATTCACATGTGCAGTGCATCTTTATTTCCCAAGGATTTCAATCCTTATATACAAGTTACAATAATTAAATATGGGTTGACCTATATAGGATAAATCCTATTTAAAAAATATAAATAGACCCATGCAAAGATGTACACAACACCTTTTACAATGTTACAACATAAAAATTACATCAATTAGTCATCCAGATCCAAATCAAGCTTGCTCATCAAATTACTTGAAACGTGCTCCAAGTCATCCTCCAAATAGGTCTTCACAAATACACATGCCATAGCTGATGTCAAATCTATGATCATAACTTCATATGATCACAATGAGATCTCCATCCAGTGTTCAACACAAATCTATGTTTTCTCATCATGATTTAAACAATCATGAATGCTATCCACAAAGTTCTACAATTAACTCTATGAAAACCTCAATTTCTATCTCCTGAAAACTACTCATCATTAAATTGACCATAACTCTATTAGATCAATTCATAAGCATGTATGATCACAACTAGTGACCCAAGACAATATGTGGATTCTTTATCTAAGTTTGCATGTGCTAATTCTTTGTACGGTGTCCGCACAATTCTCTGCAATCTGTCTAGAAGATTATGAACAACCAGTTAGTGACATATGTTGACATCAATGATAAAATATATCATGAATTTAGAACAAAATCACTATATCATGTCTCCAACACTATTAGGATACTCCCCCATAGGAATACCATCAATATTCATGCAAACAATCTCCCCCTTTGGAATTGATGGAAAAATTGATGAAAAACATCCAAGTTTCATAAATACCAAACATACCTCTACTATATCTATTACTCTCCTCATACATCAACATCTTTTCAAATCCTCTTCATCAATCATCAAATCCTCTTCATCAATCAGTATAGATCTTTCTGAGCATTTATCCCCCAAGGGATGATCCTCTCATACTATTTTTCATGTGTTATTCTCTCCCCCATTGACATCAATGTCAAAGGTGTCATTATGTCTCCAATATTCCTTAGTGACTCATCTCAAATACATATACTCCCCCATAGGAGAAGCATCAAGCATTCAGTCCAGATATTAAAATAGTGCTATGATATTTCTAGACTAATACAATTTCTGCATTAGTTATTCAAAAGTAGGCTAGGGCATAACCCCTAGCATACCTCTTAAATAATCAAATGTATCCTTTGGTAGAGGTTTTGTAAAAATGTCTACTATTTTTTCCTTTGTGTTCACATATTCTAGCTTCACTTCTTTATCTACAACCTTATCTCTCAAGAAATAATATTTTATTGCTATATGTTTTGTCTTTGAATGCATAACATGGTTTTTTGACATATTTATTATGCTATTATTGTCACAATGGATAGTAACCGAATCTTCAATACATAATCCAATTTCCTTCAACATTTTCTTCATCCATATGATTTGTATGCAATTGATTATTGCTGTAACATACTCTAATTCTACTATTGACTAAGCAACACAGTCCTGCTTCTTGCTAAGCCAAGAAATCAACCTTTTACCAAGGAAGAATGCTCCTCTACTTGTACTCTTTCTATCATCTACATTCCTTACCCAATTAGTATCAGTGAAAGAATGAAATTTTAAGTCCTATACTCTATCATACCATAGACCAAACTCAACTATACCCTTTAGATATCTGAATATCTTTTTTACTGCCATAAGATGAGATTCTTTAGGATCTTCTTGAAATCTTGCAACACTTCCTACTGCATTAGAAATATCAAGTCTAGTATGTGTTAGATACTAAAGACCTCCAATAATTGATCTATACCTTATTTGTGGTACATTATTTTTTTCATCCTATAAGGATAGCTTAGTCCTATTTACCATAGGAGTTCCAATAGGTTTATTGTCATCCATGCAAAAAATTTTCAATAGTTCTTTAAGATATTTGGTCTAAGATATGAATATCCCTTCTTTACTTTGACTGATCTGTAGTCCAAGGATGAATTTCATCTCCCTAATCATAGACATTTAAAATTCACTTTTCATCTTGTCTACAAACTTATTACTCATTTCATCATTTCCTCCTAAGATAATATCATCAAAAAAAACTTCAACAATTAGGATACCTTGTTCATTGATTCTTAAGTACAAACTGTTGTCATCATTACCTTTCTTGAATCCCAGATGAATTAGATACTTGTCCAATCTTTCATACTAAGATCTTGGTTCTTATTTCAATCTATATAGAGCCTTCTTCAATTTGTAAACTAGATCTTCATTTCCTAATAAAGGAAATCCACCAGGTTGCTCAATGTATACTTCTTCTTCCAAGTCTCCATTAAGAAAAGCTGATTTTACATCCATCTAATATAATTTTAAATCCTTATAAGAAGCTTAAGCTAAGAATAATCATACTGCCTCAATCCTAGCAATAGGTGCAAAGGTTTCTTCAAAATCAATTCCTTCTTGTTGTGAATACCCTTTACATACTAGTCTGGCTTTCTTTCTAATAACAATTCCTTCTTCATTCATCTTATTTTTGAAGACCCACTTAGTACCAATCACATTTTTGTCTTTAGGCCTTGGAACCAATTCCCAAGTGTTTTTCTTCTGAATTTGCTCCAGTTCTTCCTTCATGGCTTTGACCCATGATTCATTTCCACATTCCTCATCTGTGGACTATGGTTCTACTTACAAGATTAAGCATATGGAATTTGTAGTATGTGACCTCTCTTCTCTGTTCTGTAATCTTGTTCTAGCTCCCTTACTAATGTCACCAATGATATGATCCTTAGGGTGATTTCTCATAACATATTTTGGTGTGGTCTACTCTCCCAACTCCACACTAATACCATTGTCAATTATCAAAACATCCTGAGATGCTTCATTCCTTCCACTATCATTCTCTATTGTCTGCATATTGCCTTGATTTTCATTCATTTTTTTATATTAGATCTCATAGGGGTTAAAGTCACAATACCTTTCTCTAACTTGAAACTTTTCATCCACTCTCACATATTAGCACTTTCAATCAATTTCCTAGTTCTTAGATTGTAATATCTATAAGATTTACTTCTAGTAGAGTAGCTAAGGAATATACCTTCATAACTTCTAGCATAAAATTTTCCTGTGCATTCATCTCTCTTAATATAGCATTTACTTCCAAAAATTTTGAAATAAATAATAGTAGGTATCTTACCATACCATAACTCAAATGGTGTCTTGCATGTACCTTCTCTGATATGTACTCTATTCATTGTGTATACTTCTGTATTGACTGCTTCTCTCTAACGCATATTTGGAAATTTTCCTTCTATCAACATGGTTCTTGTTGCATCAAGAACTATTCTATTTCTTCTTTCAACAATTCTATTTTGCTATGGTGTCTTAGGTGCAGACATCTATCTCATAATACTATGATTCTCACAAAAGGTATTTAATTCATGTGAAGTGAACTCTCTACATCTGTATGATCTCAAACACTTTATCTTCAAGCCTGTCTCATTCTCAAATTTTGCCTTATAAAATTTAAAAGTTTCAAATGGTTCTAATTTTTCTCTAAGAAATCCAACCCACATCATTCTAGAGTAATCATCAGTGAATATAATAAAATAACCATCTCCAAAGTATGACCTAGTCTGAGTAGGTCCACAAAGATCTGTATGAATAAGTTCCAACTTTCCATTTGCTGAATATCCTTTTCTTGCAAAACTGCTTCTTGTCTCCTTTCCCAAAACACATTCTCTACATGTAGTGTTTGTAGGTTTGACAATCTTAGGTAGATCTCTGATAGCATTATTGTTAGATTCTTTTACCATGTTATAAAAATTTATATGACAAAACCTTCTATTCCATAGCCAACTATCATCAATCTTTGCAAAAAAACAACTGACCTCAGTAGAGTTCAACTGAAATATATTACCTTTGGTCTTAGTACCAGATGTGATCAACTCTCCATTAGCTCCTCTAATAGAGAAATGACCATCCTTGAATTCCAAGTGATAAACCTTATCTACAAGTTGTCTAACACTCAAAAAGATTTGTTTTAAGCCATCCACAAATAGCACATTATCATTTTTAGTCTTTCCATCTAAAGTAATTGATCCTTTACCAATAATAATTCTAGGATTATTATCACCAAACCTTACAATTCCACCATCAAAATACTTTAGCTGAATGAATCTATCATTTTCATGAGTCGTATGATGTGAACATCCACTATCAATTATCCAATTAGTTTTCCTATCAACATGAGAAAGTAAGGCTTTTTCTTCATGGACAAGATCTT
Source organism: Chamaecyparis obtusa (assembly GCA_027943335.1). Taxonomy (NCBI): domain Eukaryota; kingdom Viridiplantae; phylum Streptophyta; class Pinopsida; order Cupressales; family Cupressaceae; genus Chamaecyparis; species Chamaecyparis obtusa. The sequence goes on from BSBK01000591.1 coordinate 976,575, forward strand.
CTTCTTTGATAGCAACAAACCCCAAAACATCATTGAATTCATCATCTAAATCTTTAGATCCATCAATATAATAATATCATTCCTTATCATTCTTTTACTTCCCATATTTAGGCCTATTCTTAGGTACTCTAGTTGGCTATCTAGACACAAAATGACCAATCTTATTGTAGTTAAAGAATTTTAGAGGTAATTTTCCTTAAAAATTACCTTTACCTTTCATTTATCTCATGGCAATCAGGGCCATGATTTTCTCATCCACTTGATTGTCTAGCCTTTGAATCTCTTTCCATTCTTCAACACATTCTCCAATATCTTCGCTATGCTTGTTCACTCTGCTAGATCTAGCTCCAACAGATCCAATTCTCTGAATAGTAGCCTTAAATGTTGTCTCCACCTTAGGTAGTGCATCCTTTAGCTTTGCGGTCTCAAATATAGTCATCTTAGCCACTAACATTTCTCTGGTGAAATATTTGTATTGTGGTATAGTCTCCTCCAAAGAGAGAACTTTGGGTTTGTAGGTAGGATTCATAGACCTCAAAATATTTTCTATGACTTCATCTTCTGTATAAGTACCTCCATTATTTATGATTCCAATCACACATTTAGATAATCTTTGAACATACATCCTTATTATTTCATCATCCTTCATTTTTACTATCTCCATCTTTGTTCTCCAATTCTGCAACTTTTCTCTCTTAGTGTATTCATCTCCTTCATAAAGTGCAATTAGTCTTTTCCAGATCTCACTTTCCTTTGTTAGATCTCTAACCTCTGTGAATTCACCATCAGATATTTAATTAAAAAAAGATTCCTTTGCAACAACATTACATACAAAACTTTTCCTTTCTTCTTCAGTAGTATTAAGTGTCTCAAGGTCTTCCTCCTTTATGACAGACAAATGTTTATAGGTGATAAGCCAATATTCCAATCCCATGCACATGAAATGATTCTTCATCTTCTCCTTCCATGAGTCAAAATTGGCTGCATCAAACTTAGGACTCTCTTTTCTGAATAAAGCCATCTTGATCTTTACCTCAAGTTGTTAAGCTTCCTGACTGAGGACCAAAAGCTCTAATATCAATTGTTAGAATAGAAATTTCCCAATCAACTGAGAGGTGGGAGAGGGGGTGAATTAGTTTATTCCAATAATGAATTCTTTAACTTCAAAATTATTGTTAAAAACAAAATACTGAACTGAAAAGTAAATGCATCAATAATAGACATACACATGAACACCAAGATTTTTTATCGAGGAAAACCCTATTAAGGGAAAACCCCAGTGGGGATGGTACCCACAAATGTCTACACTCTAAGTATAATAACCTTGTTAATATTTTTGACCCTGTTAGGAGCTGAGGATTACAATAGGTAGGTCTTGGTTAAAGGATAGACCCTATTAGGAGCCTTTTATAATGTGATCCCAGTTAAGGAATCAACCCTACTAAGAGTCTAGCCCTGTTAGAGGTAATAACCCCGTTAGGGGTGTAAAATATATCAACTTGATCAAGAGATTTGAGAGTTAAGGCCACCCTCAAGTTCTCCAAACCTCACAACTTTAAGACTGAGATAATTATACTTTGAAATTACTTCCAGTAATCAACCACTACCAAGAAATCAGCACCTTGTGCCTGTATGCACCCTAAAATGGTCGCCTAGACTTTGGGCCCCATTTATTCAATTTGTCAAATATCAATTTTCTGAATCAATGCTTTACAATATATTCAAATCAATTTCCTTGATCAAATCATAACTATTTCAATCATTTCAATAATCTCCTAAGGTTTAATCATGTCATCAATAATTTTATTTAATTAAAAGAAATAATCCCTTTTAAATAAATAAAATAACTTTATTTAATTAAAAGTAATATCTCTTAAATAAAATAAATTTATTTAATTAAAACCCTTTTTAATTAAATGATTTTATTTTATTTAATTAATATTCATTTTTTAATTAAATAACCTTATTTTATTTAATTAAAAGAGAATTATTCTTTTAAAATAAATAAAATCCTCTCAAAAGATCTTTTGTGATGGAAAAGGAAATAAATCAAATAAAAATAAAACAAAAATCCTTCTTCTGATTCTTTCAATAAATTTTATTTAATTAAAAGAAATATTCTCTCTTAAAAAAATAAAATAACCTTATTTAATTGAAAGAAATATCTTTTAAATGAAATAAAATCTTTTTTAATTTAATGATTTTATCTTATTTAGAATAATATCTCTCTTTTAATTAAATAATGTTATCTTATTTAATTAATAGAGAATCATTCTTTTAAATAAATAAAAAATCCTCTTAAAGCTCTTTGTGATGAAAAAAGGGAAACAAATAATTAAAAATAAATAAAATTCCTTTTCTCTCCACACTTTCTAAAAAATGAGCTTTCTTTCCTTTTTTTTGGATTTATCCCACATTGTTCTTGGGGATGTATTCAATTCCTCAGTTTCTTATATAAGGAGCCCTCTCCTTCTCAATTAGAGATCATTGTTTTAGCTTGCATAGTTACATATAGATTAATATTCATAGCATTTTAGTTTAATTTATTTCATTGTTTTAGCTTAATCTCCATTTCAATAAAGTAGTTTATTTTCTTGCATTGAAATCATATAGATTAATTTCATTTGCATGCAAGAACTTGACGATTCAATGGAGATTAGCATTCTTGCTTCTCATCCTTGAATCTCTCATTTTGTGGTGTACTTGCATGGGTTCAACTTAGTCAATCTGAGGGCCTCATAACAATTCATGCACTCCACAGATAAAGAGCTATGAATTGATATTTGAGAGCTCATTATTGAGTCTTCTTGAATGCAAGGATTCACAAAAGTGTGACACAAATCCATCACACATTTTTGGCGCCCACTGTGGGGTAGAAAAGATTAATTTTTGGCCTCATTCTTGATTGGTTTTTCAGTTTTAGTGTTGGTTCTAGGCCTTTTAGGGACATGTAAAGACTAGAAATCCTATAATATAGTAATTTATGGATAGAATGATAAATCCTCTTTCTCATGCTTTTGGTTTGGTTCATTTTTATAAAGAAATGAATAAGTTATGATCATTTTGGTGAAAGTGGGTATTTGCAGATTTGAGATTCTCTAAATACAGTCAGATTGAAACGTTTGGTATGGAAAAATTATGAAGAATCAAGAAATATAATAATATTAATTGGAAAGATAAATTAATTATCTTTCATTTCCTTTTGTTTTGAGTCATTTTTATGTAGATTTGTGAAAGTTATGGGCATTTGAGTGAAAACTAGTTTTTAACAATCTGCATTGGAGTTGCAAGCAATGATTTTCTCTTAGAAAATAATTTATGAATGGGAAAAATAAATGGCTTACATATTTGGAAACTAGATTCATTAATAGTTTCTGTGAAATTGGTTTGGTTTCATTTGGATTCTTTTTGATAAAGATATGTGATTCCCTAGGCAGGGTTTGGTGTTTTAATTCTGATTTATGATAGAAAAATTGTAGTCTAAAAAGGTTATTGGTTGAGGAACCAAATGGAATCATAAGGCCTTGTAATTTTGGGAAATGGTAGTTCTTGATGTTGGATAAATACTTCATTCTTTTTAGAAATTTTAATATTATGATTTTATGGGTCAAATAAATCAATCTTTAAAGACTGTCTTGAAGACAACAATGTTAAATCAAACTCCTAACAATTGATTTTCATATCTAACCATCTTAGGGTTTTTTTTTTTTGGATGTGTGCTAAATGCTGGAGTGTAGATCTTTGGACCTAAGGTGAGTTCTTAAAATCCCTATAACACTTGGTTTGGGCATAAAATTAATCTCTCATGTGTTTGGCTTGAGTGTTACACGCTTTCATAGAACACATTTTTGATGCTCTTAATGGGAAATGAATGAACACAGATTTTCTTTTATACAAGTTTGTGTTTAAGTGCATGCTTGTCTTTTAACTCTAAGTAATTCTTGGTCTCAAATATCAAAACATCTCATTGAGTAATCTAGGGCATGGATTCATTCCTAGTTTACATGAAGAGTTAAATGCACCACTTTGTGGACTCACTTCATGTTTACTTGGAAAGTTAAATATTCCATGATTCAAACCCTCTTGCACTTATGATTAGTATTGATAAGTAGTCTTAGATTACTTGTGATTGATTTAGATTTCTATCTTGGGTTATTGGACTCGCTCATCCGCTGGCCCCATGTTCCACCCCGTGGTTGCAAGGTCAGCACCACATTAAAGGGGACGGGTCTACAGGAAAGAAGCGTTAATTGTTCCACTAGGCAACCTTTTTGTGCTTTTTAGAACTCACTTGTTTTCTAGGTTGTGGACTCATTTGTAGCTTGTGTGAGGTGTTAAGTGTTCCACCTTGTGGACTCACCTCATATTTTCTCTAAGCATTAAGTGTTCCACCTTTAGTGCTTTTCAATACTTTTTGATAGAGAATTACTTACTTTTCATTTTTTAGAAGGCCTGCTTGGGGATTTCATCACCTCAAGGGATAACCTTAACTCCCATGTTCCGGTAGAGTATAAATATTGGGAGGTGAATCCAAAGACACCTCTCTTGGGAATGAGTTAGATTTCACTCTTGGCTAAGCCTCAAAGAACTTTATACCTTTGAGAAGTGAAGGAGGAGATTTGGGTTACCGTCTCCCCCCGGCTGTGTGATTTTTAATTCTTCTCATCTATGGATTTGTGCCTCACGTACCTTGCGTATATCAAGGACACCCTTTAGAAAAGCCATGTATATCCTTGTAGATAGCTTACTAGGATGTTGTTGTGTTCTAAGTGCCTGCTAAAACACTTTCAAGAACATACACAAGTAGAATCTTTGAGTAGCATACTAAGTCACTTGATTGTTCATGTGCAAGGTTGCTTTGCCCCTTGTTCATTGTTTGAAGACAATTGCTTGCTTGAACTCCTTGATTGCTATCTTATGTGCTTGATCAATGATAAAAATTTGTTGATGTACTTGATCTTTTAAAACGAACACAAAAATTGAGTTCTTGAGTTGAAGCACCAACCTTTTTATAGCTTGCTTGATTTTCTATCCTATCATTAGAGACTTGTCTTTGTCCTCTAGGGATAGCATCATTTGGTTTACAAAGTCACCTTGGAAATAATTGTCAAATTAAAAGACTATTCTTGATGAGAGTTTATCTGTAGAATTGTTAGCCACATTCTTAAAGAATTTTAGTACTCTTTTTGTCCAAACCATTTCCATCAAATTCAATTTCAATTATATTTTGGCCTAGTCCAACCTCAATGATTCAAAAGTGCAAGGGTAGTCAACCTTTGATTTGAGACATCTCTATCTTACCATCTCCCTTTGGACATTAGAGGACTTTGATTATCCTAGTTTGGTGTTGACATTTTGTGAGGCCATCTTATCACCAAGTGTCTTCAATTCTCAGTCTTCCTTGGTCAGTCTAGGTTAGATCCTAGGTGCTATCATGTTGCTCAACATCCAAACAAACATTAATGGTATCAATTACACAAGATGACTCTTGGTCTTCTTCTTTCTTCTTCCCTTCCCATGTTTTTCTTCTAAATTCTTCTATTCACATGGGAAATTCTTCTTGTCTTCCTAATTCTTTTCCTCTTATTATCTAGTCTACTTCTTTCTATTCTTTTCCTCTATCATTCCTACGCTTGATTCCTTTTCCTCTAGAACCATGAGTTTCAACTATCTTGTTGTGGAACCTCTCTTGAAAATGGATGATCTTGATCTCCTTGCTCAATTTGAAGAGCATTATTCCTCAAAAACTCTTATGGGTGAAAATTTTATGGCAAAAATAGAGGAAAAATCAATTAAATCAGGTGCCTTTGCTAGAATTATCAACATGATCCTATCACAACCTCCTTCTTCCAAAAGTCTTTCATCTTCTAAATCTTCCAAATCTTATCATGACTCTTTTAAACACTATTCACATTCTTCATCTTCCAAATCTTATCATGAATCTTCTAGACATTATTCACATTCCTCATTATCTAAGTCTTCTTCTTCCACTAGGTCTTCACCTTCCTCTTCTTCACGATCTCATTCCTCTTCTACTTCTCCCAAGAGTCTTACTCCTTATCTCAAGACATACCATGATGAGCAATATGATAGCCCTTGTGATACCTCTTCCATGAAGAGTGACATGCCCATATTTGATGACTATGATGACTATGATGACTATGATGATGGACAATGTAATGATACCTATGAAACCCCTATTCCTAAGAGTCCTCCTCATCGTGTGCTTGTGCTTACTGGAAAGGGGTCGTCACATTGGATAGATTATGATGGTGATCCATATGACTCTAATTTTGAAAGAGACTTTGATGATTTTTGTGAACAATACCTAGACGATACATCTACTTCATTTGAAGAAGAGAAAGCTCAATGCGCTGATTATAAATGTAAATACTATAAGAATCTTTCTTCTAAGAAATCTCATGCTAAAAATAAAAATCACACTCTTGAGCAAGATCATGTTAATGATGGACCTTTGTCTTGTGATGGTTCCCTTCCATCCCCTACTTCTTCCAATACTCCTACATCTCCTAAAGTCACCAAGTCTTCCAAATCTTTCACAAATCCTGCATCTGACATAAATTCTAATGCTTTCCATGCAGTTCCCTATAGTTATCCTCAAGGGCCATCTCTTAAAGATACTCAAGCTAACCTTCACTTGGCTGCAAATACTTCCGATAATGCTAAATCTAAAGAGCCTAAGCCTTTATGCTCTATAATGCCTACTTCAGCTATTCCTTCACCATCTCTGCCAAAGTCTTCCATACAATTCCAACCTGCTTCCTTGTCCTTAGAAGTGGCTTCATGTCAAGAGGACTCTAAAACTGATACAAAAAAGAATATAAAGAAAGATCAAAATCAAGAACCCTCCATGTCATCCACTCCTTTTCATGATGTTCTCTATCCGCATCATGGTTCTTTTGATCCTTTACACCCTTCCTCATTTATTCCACCATGTCTTAAGTCTTCTCCGAAGCAAGATCAAGCTACTACCCACACCATTGAGCTTATTGATAATGAAAATAACCTTACCATGCTTGCACTTTCCAAAGATGATACTTCCATTAAGGTTATTAAAAATGGTGTTGTTACTTTCAATGTTAAGCCTATTCAAGAGACAAATTCTGCACTTGTGCTATCCAAAGATCCTTGTCAAGATCAAAGTCTTCCATCTTCTTGTTCTACCATTCCATGTTCACTTCCGCTTTCTACACTTCCTAAGTCTTCACAAGCTTTGAATGATCCTATCAAAGAAAATGCTCTTATTCAAGATGTCCAGGACCCTATTGAAAATTCTAATGCTCACTCTGAAGATGCTGATATCCTTGGTTGTCATATAGATGCTGATGAACTTATTAATTATCCTTTTGCATCTTCCACTTCCATCCTTGGACCTCTTCCACCACTACTAAGGACTTTACGTCTTCCTTCCATATTGGGTCCTTATGTCGCTTCATTTTCCCCTCCTAACTCTCCTAATTCATCATCTATCTTGGGTCCTTATGTCCCTCCATCTCCTATCTTTCCTCAAGATCAACATAGATGCATACCTTTGAATCCTTTTCATCCATCCACCCATCTACACCAGTCATATTATCCTTCTTCTTCCACACCTCCCAAGTCTTTTGGAATTAACTTGAATGTTCAATATAAGAAAAAGAAACAATACAAGAATCTATCAAAGAAAGGAGATCACCATGTCTCCTCTAATCGACATGGGGGCATAAAGTCAAAAGAGAAATCTAAGAAGAAAACTACAAGACAAGTATGGGTTCCAAAATCCATCATTCAAGATATTCTCTCTAATTCATCAAAAGAAAATAAAAATCCTAAGGCTATATGGATTCTAAAGTCTCTCATAAGAGAGTCTCATGTTGAACAAAAAGTGAAGTTGACATTCAAGCTTTCAAAGACTTCCACCTCATATTCTTCCAAAAACATTCTTCCATTCCATGCACCTGAACCACAACCTCTACTAAACATTCACCATATTCCTTCATGTATTCCTTCATTCAAGTTTCCTCCATCCTCTCACCACCCTCCAAGGTGTGCATCGATGTTGATCTTGCCTTCCTCTCCAGCTGTGCTTTCACAATCCTTCCATTCATTATCCTTCTACCTGCTATCCTTCTTCCTCATTTTCCTATTCCTACTATCTTCCAGCCTCACTCGCTTTACATAAAACCTTATCCTCCATTTTCTCTTCCATCTTCCTTTCCCTATTAGCATCTTTGAGCATATAATTTTGAATCCTTGGGATATCATGGTTTATCCTTTCAAGGAGCATTATCTAAAAGCTTGCCTTCTTCCAAAAATTATAAAATTAAAAAAAAAAAGAAAAAAGAGAAAAAAATGAAAAAATTGAAAATGTTCCTTGGTGAAAACCTGGAAACAGGCTCCTTGGTAGCAAAAGTAAAGAGAAATAAATTCATCCTATGGTGAAAACCACTCCCTTGTGGCACCTTGGATAAGTACCATGATGAAAACCTAGTAATCAGGCATCATGTGTAGTTCTTCTACATATCTCATCCATTCTATCTTCTTTCTTTGATCTTGACAAGGTTGATCTATACACGTACATTTGGCTATCTCGGGAGCGGTCTTATGATGATCCTGCTTTCATTTCTTTCATTTCTAGCCTTTATATCTATTCTCCTCCATTCATTCTAGTCTTTCGCTATCCTTTTCACCTTTGGTCTTGATCTAATCTAATATCTGAAAAAGAGAAACACGATGCTATGAAGCCTCTTGACATGTCTACTCCTTTGGACTGCATCTTTTCCTTCTTTTGCATTACGCCTTTTTGACTTATCCTATGCTAACCTTCCATCGCTCGTTTAGATGTACTTTACATGATAATTTTTCCCTAGCTTGGGTACTCTTGAGGAGTTTACCTTTGAAGATTTCTTCCATTCATTCTCCTTCATTCTATTGTCTTCCATCTCTCCCACCAGCTTGCTAATCCCTCTTGTTCTCTGCCTTGCTAGATATTGGGACTGGATGATGTGATCTTGCTAGAGAGTTTGATACCCATTTTGTCTGGGGGCATTCTTTTGTATATAATTATTGATCCTGAAAAAATTCAAAAAAAAAAATCGATATATGATCTTGAAAAAATCTAAAAAATTGATATATTGTCAAAAATACCAAAAAAATTCATATATGATGCTGAAAAAATTCTACAAATTAGAAAATGTCCTGAAAAAATGATCATCTTAGTGAGAACCTAGCAATAGCCACTTTGATGTATCTCCAAAAAAATTATATATTCCAAAAAATACAAAAAAATCAAAAAATGCAAAAAATACAAAAAAATAAAAAATTCAAAAAAAAATAGAAAAAGTGCCTTGGTGAAAACCTGGAAATAGGCGCCTTGTTAGCAAAAAATATAAAAAAATTATAAAAAGTCCTGAAAAAATTCTTTCAAGTGGTGAAAACCTAGAAACAGGCACTACTTGAGGCCTTCGCACCCCTATTTCTTAGCATGCGTCCTCAACACTTAGCCTTTCTCTAGCATGCCTTGTCCTTGTCACCTTGGTTTGGAATTGGTCTTTGTCTTTGTCTAGGGGGCATCACTGTGTTAGCTTTGGTCTCTTAGATATGCTTGTCTTTAGGACACCTCACAAACGGTGTTTTTCAACACCAACCCAATTGTGTTTTTCAACACAACCCCCGACATCGAGTGTTTTTCAACACTTATCAGTTTGGTCTTATCCAATTTGGTCATGTGATCTTACCTACTAGCAAGCATTCGATCCTTATCCTCGGAACTCAGTATCAGTTTACACACTTAAAATTTTTAAACGCAACACTTAATGCTTGAAATATGTCATGATCTTTTCTTTGTGTGTTGACTGATATTGATTTTCGTTGAGTGTCCTTGTCTAACAAGTCTCTCCGTGATGCATAGCTAGAGGACTTGGGGCATGGGGCATGTTTTTATTTGCTTTCTACTTGTGGGTGTTGTCTTGAACCTCTTCAGTGTCTCTTGTTGTCTCCTTGACACACTTAGGATATTTAAGGCATCATCCTTGACTATTTTTGCACAACCATTCTCATGGTCATCCCGACGTTTATGCCTTGATGCGAGCATGGTTTTGCTACATTAAATTGGGTAAGCTAACATTGCAGTCATCTTGACCTTTATGTCTTTGATGCTCATGTTAGAATCTTTCCACATTTCAATCTGATATAAATCACATTCATATCTTCATAGTTGCATTTGTGACTAGTGTTGATTGTGTGATTGTCTGATGTTTGGTAATAACGGCCCTATGATGAAAATAAGTTCTCTTACATTCTCTAATGAATGATGAACATAAAAAACCTATGTTACCCATGCAAGTACACCTTTGCATTTTCATGTAGCTTGCATTATTTAGACTTCATGTTAAAATTGCATTTTTAGGCTGCATTATGAGTTTGAGAGGGTTTCCTTCATCTTTCTTGTGGACTTTCAGTCAACTGTGGTCACGATTTGATCTTCATTTCCTTATCTTCTTTCGTGATCTCAATCGAAATTCCCTATCTTAAATAGTTGATTGATTTTGATGCATCCTCTTTCTTGAGGCAAATTCTCTTTCTTCTCTCCATTTCTTTCTATTTCTTCCAAACTTCTATCTTCCATTTGCTTTCACCCCACTTCTTTTCTTCTAATTCAACCTTGGGGCATAATCTTTCTTGGTAATCTACCTTAGTTCTGTGATTTATATATCTTTCATCTTACATCAAGAACCTTATCTTTAGTTCGATTTGATCAAATTTATCAATTTACTATTTCTCTTCTATCTCGTTTCGATTTCGCCTACCAAACTTCATTGCTTGATTCAGCTTTATCAAATTTATCGATTGCTTCTCTTGGGGAAACCTTGCTTGAGATTCTTATCTCTTATTTGAGACTTGACAATTACCTATTCACAGGTGTTGGCCTTGTCTTTTTCAGTTTGCTTATCTATGTCCTGATGTGTTCCCATCCGTCAAACACACATCTGGGTTGGTTTGTGATCCCAAATTGATCTCACACTTCAATTCCATTCTTTGACTACATGTGATCCCAAGTCGACCTCACATTAGTCAAAGAGGGGCAAATGTATGCACCCTAAAATGGTCGCCTAAACTTTGGGCCCCATTTATTCAATTTGTCAAATATCAATTTTCTGAATCAATGCTTTACAATATATTCAAATCAATTTCCTTGATCAAATCATAACTATTTCAATCATTTCAATAATCTCCTAAGGTTTAATCATGTCATCAATAATTTTATTTAATTAAAAGAAATAATCCCTTTTAAATAAATAAAATAACTTTATTTAATTGAAAGTAATATCTCTTAAGTAAAATAAATTTATTTTATTAAAACCCTTTTTAATTAAATGATTTTATTTTATTTAATTAATCTTCATCTTTTAATTAAATAACCTTATTTTATTTAATTAAAAGAGAATTATTCTTTTAAAATAAATAAAATCCTCTCAAAAGATCTTTTGTGATGGAAAAGGAAATAAATCAAATAAAAATAAAACAAAAATCTTTTTTTTGATTCTTTCAATAAATTTTATTTAATTAAAAGAAATATTCTCTCTTAAAAAAATAAAATAACCTTATTTAATTGAAAGAAATATCTTTTAAATGAAATAAAATCTTTTTTAATTTAATGATTTTATCTTATTTAGAATAATATCTCTCTTTTAATTAAATAATGTTATCTTATTTAATTAATAGAGAATCGTTCTTTTAAATAAATAAAAAATCCTCTTAAAGCTCTTTGTGATGAAAAAAGGGAAACAAATAATTAAAAATAAATAAAATTCCTTTTCTCTCCACACTTTCTAAAAAATGAGCTTTCTTTCCTTTTTTTTGGATTTATCCCACATTGTTCTTGGGGATGCATTCAATTCCTTAGTTTCTTATATAAGGAGCCCTCTCCTTCTCAATTAGAGATCAAGAATTTTCATACTGTTGTTATGCTGCAGGTTTTCTTGGCGACATTGGAGCTTTGGAGATCATTGTTTTAGCTTGCATAGTTACATATAGATTAATATTCATAACATTTTAGTTTAATTTATTTCATTGTTTTAGCTTAATCTCCATTTCAATAAAGTAGTTTATTTTTTTGCATTGCAATCATATAGATTAATTTCATTTGCATGCAAGAACTTGACGATTCAATGGAGATTAGCATTCTTGCTTCTCATCCTTGAATCTCTCATTCTGTGGTGTACTTGTATGGGTTCAACTCAGTCAATCTGAGGGCCTCATAACAATTCATGCACTCCACAGATAGAGAGTTGTGAATCGATATTTGAGAGCTCATTATTGAGTCTTCTTGAATGCAAGGATTCACAGAAATGTGACACAAATCCATCACACAGTGTCCAAGTACACAACTACTAATCTCCAAATAGTAACTAATGTAGCCTCAAGCTCGCATTCACCTCTACAATTTGCATGTGCAGTGCATATTTATTTTCCAAGGATTTCAATCCTTATATACAAGTTATAATAATTAAATCTAGGTTAGCCTATATAGGATAAATCCTATTTACAAAATACAAATGGACCCATAAAAAGATCCATACGACACCTTTTACAATGTTACAATATAACAATTACATCAATTAATCATCTAGATTCATAGATCAAGATCGCTAATCAAATTACTTGAAACGTGTTCCAAGTCATCTTCCAAATAGGTCTTTACCAATACACATGCCATAGATGACATCACTTGTACAATCAAAACTTCATATGATTGCAATAAGCTCTCCATCTAGTGTTCAACATGAATCTATGTTTTCTCATCATGATTTAAACAATCACAAATGCTATCCATAAAGTTCTGCAATCAACTATGTGAAAACCTTAGTTTTGATCTCTTGAAAACTAGTCATTGGTAAATTGACCATAACTCTGTCAGATCAATTCATAAGCATGTGTGATCATAGCTAGTGACCCAAGACAATATGTGGATTCTTTATCTAAGTTTTCACCAGCTAATTCTTTGTACGGTGTCCATATAATTCTTTGTAATATGTCTGCAAGATTCTGAACAAATAGTCAATGGCATATGTTGACATCAATGACAAAATCTATCATGAATGCAACACAAAATCACTTTATCATGCATCCAACACTATTAGGATACTCCCCCATAGGAATACCATTATAATTCATGCTAAAAATTCAGCTCCATTGATTGGAAACCTCCACCACAATCCTCAACTATCAACTAGTGAACACAACTGAATCAATGACTGTGTGCAATGAAAATATGGACCTATTTTCTATAAATGAAAAACACCAAAACATCAAACAAAATCACATTAGATGTTATTCATTTAAAATGCAATAAAATAAGTAACTTTCACTATAACCTTCAATGAGCTAAAACAAGGGCACCCAAAGCCTTGTTTGATTTACTCTTTGAGATTATTGTGGGTATGATATCCAAACATAAATGAAATGAAAAACTATGGGATGCAAGCTAGATGATCATAAAGGAATTGAGAACCAAGTATGAGGAAGTTGTCCTAAGCTTCAGAAATGATAAAGATTTAAAATTGATGCAAGATTGATTCAAGACTATGATAATGCAAATAAGATTAAGATATATGATAATGCAACAAGATTAAGATCTAAGATGAATGCAATATGATTAAGAAGCTAAGCTAAAGATGCAACAAGATCTAGATTAGAAACAAGATTAGAATGCAAAGAAAGAACTAGAACTAGAATGATTAATAATGCTAGAAGATGCATAAGAATTGAGAAGCATTGAGAAGAATCCAACCTTGAAGAAGATTATAATTTTTTTTTAAAATGAGGAATGAGGCCTCCTTTTATAGAAAATGAAAATAATTGGATGGTGGAGATTAAGAGGAAAAATAATGAGTGGCTAAGATTAAAGGTTAGGTAGGGCTTGGAAAAGATGAAGATGCAAAATAAATGAGTGAATTAGATTAAGAGGCAAAAGGATGTTAGGTAGGCTTTGAAAAAGGTGAAGTGGCAAAAGATGCGAAAGTCAAACTTCACTTTTAGAGGGAAAAGAGAAATTTAAAAATGATTGGTGGAGAAAAAAGATGGAGAGGTGGCTACCTTGGAAAAGATGATTGTGCACATGATTAGAGGTAATCTACCTTTTAATCACAATTAGAGGATTATTAGAAAAAGGTGAGAATGGGAAAAAGTGAAAAAGAGGATTAAATTAAAATAAATTTAATTTAATCAAGGTTTAGAAGAATTTTAGGCTTGTGGAGGAATAAAATAAATAAAATTTATTTTATAAAGGGAAATGGAAGGATAATATATTAAATTGAAATTAATATATTAAGTATTTAAATACAATTTAAATACAAAGGGAAAATGAATTTATTTACTTAAAATAAATTTAATTAAATAAATAGAAGAATATAATGATTATAGTCAATTAATAAAATTAACCATAATGTTGAGGGAAAATATTAATAAAAATTAACATTAGTGTGTGGATAATTTTAGGTGTCTACAGTGACATGAAGAACACAACCAGTCAACAAAGATCAAGTTGGATCTCCCAAACTATGTCCCCTGAAGAGGTGGAGTCATAGACATAGCCTCAAAAAATACATAGGAACAAGCCCTTTTCACCGCATACTCTAAAGATTGCCACAACTTGACCACACTTAGAATCTCTAAAAACTGCTCAAAACAAGGAACTTCATAAACTCCTCCAAGATTCACCAAGAACCCCATATGCCCCTACATCAACAACCAAAAAGAACAAGCATAGATCAATTGCAATCAGAAACACTAGACTAATCAAATAGGAAAAGAATATTTTTTAAATATTTGATGCAAGATTTCTTAGATCCCAAGATGCTCTTGCATCAAGACAAAACATATGCACAAAAATATTCAAAAACAAGCCATGTTTTCTCTAATTTTTATTTTAAAAAGTATCTTAGTAGTGTATTACCATTAAAGGTATTGATTTAAATAGAGGGAAAAAAGAAAATTGTTTCAAATTTTTCTGCTATGAAAAAATAATACCTTGAGATATCGTAGGAAAGCCTACCTATAGAAGTGTGTAAAATATGTAGAAGAAAATTAGTAAGAAGCTACAATAAAAGACTCCATTACAACTATAAAACCATAGAGGTAGCAACAGAGAGAAGAGATGATGTTTCTAGAAAATCAAAATAACAAATGAGTTCAAATTAGGGTTCTTACCCTAATATCTCCCAAAATGAAGTGTTTTAATACTTGTTATTTTTAATGGGATTTTTTTTAACAAAATGCCCTACAGGCTTAATGCATTAACCTCAAGGTCATAAAGTTATATTTTATATTAATGTTTGTGAGGGACATTGCCTTATAAATATTTATATTAAATATAAAATTTATTATTAGTTTTTAAATTTTTCTTTGCATGATAAATAAATTATCAATATAATTATTATTATATGATAAATATTATAAATTATATAATAGTAATTAAATCTAAAATACAAGGAAAGATAAGAGAAGAGGGGGATTTTTTGACATGTGCATGACATAGAGTCTTATTTTGAGAGGAAGGAGGATATTTTCTCTTTGTGAATTTAGAGTCCATGGAGATGGAGTTTTTTTTAGTTCTAAATAAATTTTGGAGTGTTTTGAGGCCATTTTCGATGATACATTGGTTAGGGGCACTCCTTGAGTAGTTGGACTACATGTTACTCATAGTTGCATCCTTCTTTTTAGGGATTTATTCCTACATCCAACCCCATAGAATTTTGCATGATTTTGGGACAATTTGAGGGTGATTTGAGATGCATTTTAGTTTTGCATGACTTGGAGGAGCTTTTTGTTCTATAGACATCATGTTTCTTACAAATAGGTCCTTGAATTTAGTGATTTTTTATTCTATCTAACCCTTCTAGGTTTTCATTCTTTATCTTCTCATTCGAGCCCATTAGTTGTGGACTTCATCTTTTTGCTATTTTTTGGACATTGTAGATTCCTACATTATTGTATTGGAACCATTATTTTTAGGATTGTACCAAATTTTTCCCCTTGGAGTTGGAGTAATATATCAAATTTTTCCTTCCCATTTCATGTTAAAAGGTTTTGAGTTCTATTTGCATGCTTTCAATAGTTTAAAGTTATGGAAATAGTTTTTTTAGGAACAATGCATCACACACAACTGAGGGGGGGAGGTAAATCAATTGTGTTCTTAAACTTAAAATTTTAACCAACTTACAAACTTCAACACATAGAACATAAACATAAGCAATAGAGCATTAAAGAAAATAACACCATAACATGTAACACCATATTTTTGTCTTGGAATTTTTTTTTGGGGAAAAACCATGATGGGGATCAAACCCACAAGATATTATAGTAGCACAAGAAATCCTATTAAAGGTACAATGGGAATAAACATGCATTTAGGCTCACTAACTAGAGCTCACTACTCAAAATAAGAAAGGGCTACAACCTTGAGATTACAACAAGGGCAAAAAATCAAGATGGACAACAATCCACTAAATTATAAACTAATAGATAACATTTGATATGAAAGAATTCCAATGAAGTACAGTTAAAAAATTGATAGATTCTACTCATACCTCTGCTCAACAACACCAATACAACATCTTCACACACTATACACATCCAAAAATATTCCACCTCTATCATCATTATTCATACTCCCAAATAATTATAACTTTATACTTAATTCATGAACTTATTCCATAAGGTCTACCACTGACACATTAATTAAAAATATCAAATAAATTACATAACACTTAACAAGATGATCCAAAACAAGTCACCGGGGACATATCTAGGAACCATAAGAATATCCTCAAGAACACCATGATCCATAGATCTCACCACAAATCTTTGCAACATGGTATCTCATCAAATCGACCAAGAATAATAGAAGATAAAAACACGTTACACCAATTTACCAAATCTAATCATATAAGATAATGTGATCCAACAACACAAATAGGACATGATCTAGAAACATTAGCAAGAAAGGAGAAATAGAACATCAACAAAAAAACCTTCTCTAACTCAAAATCCATAAAAATCTCTTCACTTTTCACCAAGAACACTAAACAAAAATATTTGTTAATCAATAAAAATATATTTCCAGCAACTAAATCACAAACCACTCGATCTGAGGACACACATCCATGTCTTGAATTTCCCACTAGGTTAGAAACAAAAGATATTGCAAGACCTAGCCACACCGATCAAAAAACAACAACATTATCTCTACTAGAACACCAAAAAATATCTTTGACGAGTCAAATATAATTGAATCCAAACATATAGTGATCCTTTGTAACTCAACCATGATTAAGTATAGGAACTCCTCAACATCTCTACAACATCACAACTTCTGATACGCAAACAAAAATCTCTAACCGATCGCAACACTCTACTCTGTAACTCAATAACTCTATTCAAATTGATGTTATATATTGACATTAATGAAAAAACATCAATGTAAGAGCATATATGCAATATATCCCAAAAATATCCCCCTTTGGCATTAATGGAAACATATGAATGTGAAAAAACTAATCAATGCACATAGAAACAGTACCAGATACTTCAAATCCCTCTAAGTCTAATATTCAACCTTTACCACATCTATCATTACAACATCTAATTTTTTCATATATATCTCTCTCTTCCTTTGACATCAATGACAAAGGAACACATATCCAATAAGTCATAGAGGCCAAAAAAACTATATCACAAATTGAACTCCAAAAATCTTCAAGAATAACTACCCCCCTGAGTAGTAGCCACCAATACATCAATATCAAATAAAATAACAATGTTAAAGCATTGTATTGATGCAAATCCATGCATCTCTATCTCTGATTGAGAGGGGGCATGACCCCAAGTTTACCATGAAGATACTAAAAAGTATCCTTCATCAAAGGCTTTGTAAAAATGTTTTTAATCTATTATTTTTAGCCACATATTCCAACTTCACTTCCTTATCACTCACCTTGTCTCTCAGAAAATGATATTTAATAGGTATATGCTTTATCTTTGAATGCAATATGGGATTCATTAAAATATTTATAGAACTAGAGTTATCACATTAAATGGTAATAGGCTCATCAATAATAAATCTTATGTTTTTCAACATTTTCTTCATCCAAAAAACTTGAGTACAATTAACAACGACAACATATTCAGCTTTCATAGTAGATTAAGATATAAAATTTTGCTTCTTACTTGCCAATGCAACTAACATATTACCCAAAAATAATGCTCCATTATTGGTACTTTTTACATCATCTACATTTCCTACCTAATCTAAATCATTGAAAGCACTATGTGTAAAATCATCATCCTTCCATACCATAAACCATAGTCAACTATTCCCTTCAGGTATCTGAATATCATTTTCACTACAACATGTGATTCCTTTAGTTCATTCTGAAATCCAGCAACTATACATTGTGCATTCATAATATCAGGTCTGATTTGTGTTAGATACATCAATCCACTAATCATTAATCTAAATCTGGTCTGATTTGTATCACGTCAATCATCTTTCTTTGTTAGCTTACAACCAATAACCATAGGAGTTCTAACAAGTTTGGAATCCTTCATCCCAATTTTTTTCAATAGCTCTTTGACATATTTGGACTATGATATGAAAATCCTTGTATCTAATTATGTAATTTTAAGTCCAAGGAAGAATTTCATCTCACCTATCATAGACATCTCAAACTATCTCTTCTTCTCATTTGTAAATTCTTTTCTCATCTTGTCATTTCCACCAAAAATTATATATATATAAATACTTCAACAATCAAAAGATTATCACAGTTAACTTTGAAATATAAGTTACTATCTATAGTACCTATTGGTTCTTTCTTTGAAAGGCTTTACACTAAAAAGTAGCTACCAATACTCTTAAAGTTTTTTTATAGAGAAGCCAACTCCAAGTTGAAAATTCCTAAGAGAACTGGACCAACTAACAAGGATATAAATCCTTCTGCACTTCAGGCTTTGCAAAACCAAGGCAGGTATACTTCAATGCCATTTTAATACTCACTTTACAAACTTATAATATGATATTATACAAATAAATATGTCTCACATAAGGCATCAAAACATGAAAGAGAGATACTATATGAAGGCTAATCACCCATTGAACATCAACCTGCATGGAACACAAGACAGGGTAGGACACAAACTTTGCATAAAAGTAAATGATGTTCTTTGATTTAAAATATATTTGTAGCAAGAGAAAAGAAGTAACATGAGTAGACAATATGTATGCAAAAATTCACACCCAATTGAGATCAGTACCTCATCCTATTAGGCCTTAGAGTCAATGAGAAGCATCACACTGTATAACATAATTTTATCAATAGAAAATGATCTAAGAAAAATTGCATTACAACCTTATTTAAATGAAACCCCAACCCATCCTACTTATCAAATCCTTGCATATAACCATTAAATATGCAACTTCTAACAAGCATTTAATTGATCCATTAGACTAAAGCATGAAAGTAAAGTCACATATCTCACAACAAGACACTAAGAGAGAATAACTCTTTTTTTTATTCCTCTTAAAACTTAACTAGCTTGTACAATGGAGAAAATTGAATCAATATTATATTTCATTACAAGACTCATTATATTTCTTCCATATAATACTGAATACAATTAGAGATACCAAGGAAAGACAAAAGGATTCAACAAAGATTCATAATATTTCTCTTATGGAAGATTTACAATATTATCTCAAAACCAAAAAAATTTGTTACTGGAACCAAATATATTTAGAGCCAAACAATGGTCTCTCAAAACAAAGGAGTGGAACCTAGAACCAAAAGGTTGGAACCCTTAGATAAGAGAGAATGAAAGACTATATAGGTAGAAAAAGGATATCAAATCTAATATGATGCTACCACTTGTCCCTCTTCAATCTGATTGACCAAGACATATTCTCCCTCATACTCTAATGACCTTGTGATTCCAAAATTAATTGGAATGCAAAAAGCTTTGGGTCAAAACCTAAAACTGACCTACAAATCTACAAAATTTGTTGGCCATAAGTGACCCCTTGATTCTTTTGCATGCCACATAAAGTGCCTCCATTTATGGAACCCATCACATCTCTATTCCTACTTCTAAAACTCCTCCTTACTTCCCTATGAAACTTTCATGATAGTATGATGACTTGCCACCATTCTAGCTTTCAATCATTGTCCACTAGCCCTCATACTACGTGCATCAGACCATCGATCCTTTCCCTACTATAAAATCAAATTATAATCACTAGTCCAATTGAATTCCAACCTTTGACATGGAATGTGGATTGATAAATTTACAAATAGAAATACCCAAGTCACCAAATCATCACCCAACACCATCTTTATCAACACTAGCCAACCACAAACATGTGGAAAGATCTTGTAATCTTGCGCTAGATAAAGATTGATTAAGTTGGATCATGGGATCATGAGAACCATCAATCATGTCATTTATTTAACCATCACTCACAACAAAAACTCATTCTTATGCAATAAAATACAATCACCTATTTGATTGGATCAAAACATCATTGTTGATTTTACCCATGTGCTAAAAGATTATCACATAAGTTGCAAATATTCTAATCACAACATAATAAAAAACTTCAACATTTAAAAACTATGCAATTTAATTTAACCAATCAACCACCTCCATCTATCATCAACTATCACACAACCTAACCCCACATTCTCAGTCACAAATGAACCAAGACAAGCGGTGCCATCTCATGATCCCACACCAAATAATCTTCAAGCAAGTTTGATCACGAGATCGCGAGGACTATAAATCTTTTCAACACTTTATTCCCTGAGCACTGATGAGGCAGAGTATCCATCAAGCACATTTTTAGATAGATTAAAATATCTCCATTGAAAATAAGAATATGTTTAAGATGGATGCATTAGTAATCCTATCTTTAACCAAGAGGAACACTGAACATAAAATAATATATCAATGTAAATTATTGATCAATGAATAAATGACATATGGAAAAACCTCACCATCCTGTGATTAGCTAGGTCCATCCCATGACATCATTATAGGATCACGATGTGAATGAGAAAACAACATGTAGCCCATCGCTTGAAAAACTAAAGGGTCTCGCCAAACATAAACAACTACAAAACTACGACACCACTTGGCGTCGAAGTAAACTGTCAATTAAGAGACACCACCCGGTGTCACAGATTTGTAGTCAGAAAAACTAATGGTCCTATCGGGTGTCGTAATTACAACAACCTTGGTCATCGCTAAAAGAGGGTGCCAACACAGCGAGCCTACCGTCAGGCTTATTTTTGGCCATCACAATTGGGATGCCTACCCATTGCAACAAATAAAAAATGATGATGACCCATCACAAGCTTCCTATGGGTAGCCGTCGTTCATAACATGTTCACAGATGAAAATGCTTTTAATGCAACAAATATCCATTGGAAGTTTAAAATGCATATCCGTCATTTGTGGTTTGTAATGAAGACTATGTTGTACGTGCGACGGACATGCATTGGACAGTTATGATGGTTATCCATCATTTATGGTTGTTTTTTGAAAGCGATGCTATTAATGTGATAGATGGATGTCAGATGTTTGCGACGGGAAACCATTGTTGTTTTAAAGCTGTCATAGTTATGACAACAATGAGTTTTAAAATATATATATATATATATATATATATATATATATATATATATATATATATATATATATATATATATATATATATATATATATATATATATATATATATATATATATATATATATATATATATATATATATATATATATATATATATATATCTATGTCAATCGAGTTGGTATCGATTTAGAATGGTGTTCTTGCAGATCTGGTTCCTTCTTGTGATTTGGTTATGGATCATTCAGAGATAACTTTTCAGTAGATTCGGTAGCAACTCATGGATTATTGAATCGAGTCTAGAGACTTGGATTTGGAATGGATCCTACCAAATCAAGACTTGTGACAGTGATTGCTCCAGCACAATTCAGAGCTAACTTTGTAGTAGATTTGGTAGTAGCTCATGGATTATTGAGTCGAGTCTAGGGACTTGGATTTGGAATGGATCCTACCGAATCAAGACTTGTGATAATGACTTCTCCAAAACAAGAAGCTAGTACGTTGATCAGAGATGCATTCTTCCTGATGTGTTCATGGGATATATGTAGACCTGATTGCATTCAGATATGATTTGAGTGACTTTTGACTTCTTTGGTTTGAATTTGATGTGCGGGTTCGCGGTGCAATCGATATATATTTGTCATATGTGGATTGAGATCTTAAATTATTGAGCTTCTCTTTATTTTGAGAATAGTTTAACATTCTCTACTTAACAGGGCCAACCACGTGAAGGTGGAAGCTCATCTGATCCCTCCTAGGAGCCTCTTATGACCCTTTATGACATTTTAAGATCTCTAAGATGTATTCTTAGGGATCGTAAATGGTCGTAAAGGGTCATAAGGGGTCCTAGGACACAACAGCTGAGAAACATAAATGTAGGCATCATGGTCACAATTTTTTAGAAATACAACATAATTGAGTGGTATACCCAGATGATGCAACACAACTACTCCTCCAGTTCCATGTCTACACTGCGTAAACAAAACCCAAAGATGAAGAATAAATTTAGAGAGCACAGGAGGAGAGCAATAATGACCAAAATAATATAGGGACTTGTATTACTTTGGTCCTTCTCGCTCTCCTCCACTCTCTAAATTTATTTTTTATATATGGATTTTGTTTACCGTAGTGTAAACTTGGAACCAGAGGAGTGATATATAGTTGTGTTGCATCGTCTGGGTATACCATTCAATTATGTTGTGTCTCCAAATTTTTTTGATTATGATGCCTACATTTATGTTTGTCAGCTATTGTGATATCTACATTTATGTTTCTCATTTGTCATGTTTATGTGCATGTTCTTTATGTGTATCTACTAGAAATTCTAAAAAAAAATTAGTATCTACAATAGTCCTCTGTTAACCACATTTACACATATGGTACCAACAAAGTAGTGCACAAACTACACAAAGAAGGCATCACAAAAATATGATTTTTTCTTTCACCATTGAAGCAATCTTGGCAGCACTAGCTACCTCTCAAGCCTTGCACAAGTTGCACTCATTTCCTACATCAAGTATAGATGTAGATGGGGTAGATGTAAATGTGGTTTGATCGACCCATCAAAAGTATTGACATCCAATATTTCCCTGACAATACCAAATGTACACTAGTTCTTCATAAAATGATTAGTTGTCACATTATTTTTAAACATAAAATATAATTACGTATCTAGACCTTTTTCCTATTTGGGAAAACCCAAAATTGAAACCTAAGATTAATTTTTGTGCATGATGTCTTCAACATGCATGGGCCAACACCACATTGACACATAGGCACATTGACCAAAGTCATCGATGCTATTTCGACAAATATTGCATAGCCATTATTTTCTTCATTCATACTAATTATAATTACAATAAAAAGAAACATACTAATGTAGACTTGCACATTTTTTGGCTAAGTCGAAGTCTTTGGTTTAAATCACTAGACATTCAAAACAAAATAACAAACCAAAGACAACCATGCAATTGTAAAGAAAGGTAATTTGCTTAATCACATCACTAATTTTTGCATGTCTAAATATTGGTGTCTTTCAAGTGATTTGATTCTTGGCATGCCCACTACAAATGAGAACAGTCTTAACTAGTGAGGTTGTTTAAGCATATAGAGATTAAATACACTATTTTAGAATAAAATTTCTCTTAACAAAAGATCAAAGATATATAAGTAGGACATATAAAATAAGGTGAATAAGAGTAGTACATAGAAAAAAATTGTTAGAACATGCCAAACCTCTGGCATAATTGTACATTTCATTCATGTCATTGATATTCTTCTTCATCCATATCATCATCAAGATCATCGTCATCGATGACATCATCACCACCACTATTTTCATCATTGTCATCATCACCATCACCATCATCATCATCATCATCATCATCATCATCATCATCATCATCATCATCATCATCATCATCATCATCATCATCATCACCATCATCATCATCATCATCATCATCATCGTCAGTAGCAGCATCATCCTCATCAGTAGCATCATCACCATCATCAATAGCAGCATCATCATCATCAATAGCAGTAGCATCATCATCTTCTTCTTCTTCATATTCTTCTTCGACTAGCTCTCGATCGTGATCTGGTTCTACATCATCTTCCACTTCTTCATCTTCCTCGATATCTTCTTCCATCGCATTATACTTTATCGGTCTTCCTCTTGGATCATGTCTAACAAAAAATAACCAACTTGGTTTATGTGGAACCTCTGAGTAAAATACTTTCTCACATTGGCTTGGAAAAACATAGGGCTCTTATCCAACTGGCTCAAACAACCTTGTATTAATCATTGGAAATCCATTGTCATGTTCAATAACAGTTCTATCAGGATCATTTTTATTGAGTCACAGTCTATACCATTTCACAACGAAGAGAACTAATTTGAAGGAATTGAAGTCACAGTCAAGTATATCAACCAAAATACCATAGTATTTATTTTGTGACTCTCAAGGATGTAAGTCATTTCTAGATGAAATATTAGTCACCTGGAACACTGCACTTATCCTAGAATCAAAATTTCTCTTCATGTCATCCAACTTTTTGATGCAAAATTTATAACCATTGCAAAACATAGCCTTGTGGTGTTTCACCCGCAATAATGTCAAACACGCATAAATTATTGCATCACGAGTTGAAAAACATACGATTGATTAATTAACAAATTTATAAGTACTTGGTGATCTCGTAAACCATATGCTAAATGTATTTCCTTTTGTGTAACATTGGGATCTCCATTGTGATGAGATTGTATAACCAATGAAGACATGGATTCCCATGTTAATCTATGACCATCATGTTGACATCATTCAATCCATGCCGTCATCCAATCTTGATTGTTTGCAATAAACAAATGTATTGCATCCCACTCTTTAGCAGCTATACAAAAGTAATTAGATGACTTACAACAGATTTATTTTGAAGATTAAGAATTAATTTACTACAATAACATCTCATAATTTATTACCTTTCAGTTTCCTAAATCTACCGTTGCCCACGAAGTACTCCCCTTCAACTTTTTTAATTGAGTCAAGATCCCAAATGCAATCTATATGGGTCTTTGCTACAAGATTAGGAAGATATTGAGTAATGTATACCATCATCTATTATACCATATATCCCTCAACCATAGAACCCTCAGGATGTGCTCTTTGTCATACCAAACCCTTAAAAAATTTCAAGTGTCTCTCAACCATCCACATTGACCTAGCATGTACAATTCCACACAATTAAATCTCCTCAACTTGGTGTATGAGGTAGTGTTCTTGTGCATTGAAAAAATCTAGAGGTAAACATTTTTTCATTTCACACATTAATCAACAAATTATTTTCTTCCAATATTTTATAAATTCTTTATGGATTTCTTTAGATGACAACCACCTACAAGGGATTCAAGACATAAATATATAAATACGAGACTTTACAATATATTACTTGTTTGATATATTGAACAAATATCATTGCTTACCTCATTTATTTTCCAATATCATATATCCCTTTTTTTATATTATTGTCAAAGTTCTCTGGGAGAGATAGGGGTAGCAAATACTACAAAAATTGTCAACTGATCATTTCATACAATGAAAATTGAATGAAATTACACAAATATATTATAAATACAAAAGAATATGACTTACCTTGATGAAGGTATGCCAATCATGTGTTTTCATCCCTGACCCAAAATCAATTTTCTTTGATATGATATTGCTTATATCTGCATAAAATCCTGTAGGAAATTGAATTTTTTGGATCACTTCTTTTATGACATTACTTTGTTGCTCTGTTAATTGTTGGCAATTTGGCTAAAGTGAGTACATAAATGTTGTCATTATGGCAACATATGATCCACATGAAGATCACACATGACTGAGAGCAAGTATAGTAGAGCGCATTGCAAATTTGTCTAGGTGTCAAACAGTGTTTTCACCAGTGCACCAAGATACAGTTTGTGTTTGTGATGTTGACTAGAGTAAGTTCAGTGCTTGAGCACTTGAACATAGACTCTATGATGACTAATGATGACCCATCTCAGAGTGCAAGTTAGTATGGTATGTACATAATTAGTTATGACAATTTTACCGAAGACAGTGTTAAGTCGACATGACAAAATCTGAAGGCAGAATTGGTAAAGAGTTAAGGGATTATTTTATTTATCAAAATAATGACTTAACAATATAAAAGGATGACATCCTAGATGTTAAATCTTAGATAAAGATATATGGAAGCCGACCATGTAAATTTATTATCTTTAATAACTTGTATATATGTAATTGTAATTGCAAAAAGAGAAAAAAAAAGAGATGATGTAATATTGTAATGATATGAGGCAAATGTAAGAGCAGTGAAAAGATATTGATGCAAGCAGCATAAGGTTATATACCTTAATCCATTTTGTAATAAGTATACATTGTACATTACTTGTTTGGGCAGTGGGCTCATTTGGTAATCAGATTTTGTATTGACAACTCCTAACAGGGTTGAGGCTTCTAACAAGGCCTATAGTCCCTTAATCAGGACTGATACACTATATGCTTGTAATAGACTCCTAACAGGGTCAACATCCTTAACAGGATACTTTTGATTAGTGGATCTTTGTGGGTATCATCCCCACCGGGGTTTTCCCTTGGCCAGAGTTTCCTCGAGAACATATCATGTGTTATGAGTTCTTTATTTCCATTGCTATGCATATTGTTTAGCTTCTTATGTTATGCGTGTATAAATATAATCTGTTATATCCATAATTGGGCAAAAGAGAAAGTTTGTAGAATACTGATTCAACCCCCCCCTCTCAGTATTCCCTATTTCAAACAATTGGTATCAGAGCGTAGTTACTCGGAGAAGAATCATTCAAGGAAAGCCTAGTAGCTTGAGTAAGATCTCTATGGATATGGATCAACTACAAAAAAATCTTGAAGAAGCTCTTGAACAGACTGATATGCTTACTAATGAAAGAAACACTCTGAAAAGGAAATATGATGATGCAAAGAACCTTATTGAGATACTGAAAAACAAGGTAGAAGATCTGGAATCTAAAAAGGAATCTGAAATTCTTATTGAAGATTGTGATGACAACTTAGAAAAAGAAAATGTGATCCTTAAACATGAAATAAAGATAGCAAATCTGAAGCTTAGTTTGAAAGATGGAAATGACAAAAATGAAGCAAATCTAAGATCTAAGAATGAAAGGTTGAAGATTGAGAATGAAGAATTAAAATCTAAACTTGGCAAAGTAACATCTGAATTTGAGAAAGTAAACTTGTAGCATGCAGAACTTGAGAAATACAACAAGATTGTGAAAGGTGAATTGACTCAATCCAAACAACAACTTGAAAGGCTATATTCAAATTGTGAGAAGATCAATGAACAAGTATCTTATGGAAAACCATCCTATGATAAGACTAAACTTGGATTTAATATATTCAGAACAAATGATGAAAGCAAGGAACTAGATCTAAAAGAATCTAAAAGCATAGATAAGAAAAAGTCAGATGAGATCAACAAATCTGAGGACACACCTAAAGGAGAAGAACCACCTAAAAGAGAAGAACCACCAAACCAAGAAGAATCACCAAAAGGTATGCAAAGAGAATTCAAAGGTAGATGTTTTGGTTGTAATACTATTGGTCACATGAAGAGAGATTGCACAGGTAAACAATTTAAACCTCTTAATGGTTATTGTTATAATTTTTAGGGTTTTGGACATAAAGCTATTGAATGTAGAAGACCTAAAGTTATTGAGAATAATTACGGTATTAGAATGTTTAGGAATACTAACAATGTAGATAAGAGACCTACTGAAGATATGAAAAAAAGAAATGAAGTAGTATGTTATAGATGCAACAAGATTGGACACATTGCTAGAAACTGCAAATCACAAATCAATCAGCAAGGACCAAGATATAGGAATAATGGAATTGTTTGTCAGATATGTAACAAGATTGGACATACAACAAGGTTTTGTAGAATGAATAATGGAGTTTTTATCCTAACCCTAACCATAGAAATCATGCAAGAAGTAATGAAGATACAGGTAACAGACAAAAAGGTTGTTGTAGTAATGCGGATGAAGTGAAGTTTGTTAAAGGCACAGATCAAGGAGACATATTCAACATTGAAGGTAATCAGAAAGGTGAAGTATCAAGTGGTAAGAATGAATCCTTACCTGACCTAACTCAAAGCACTTAATTTATGATAATTGTAGTAGATTAGGAACTTAGAATTAGTGTAGAAGTATATTTTTGATGAATTAACTCTTGTGCAGTTAATGTAAGGTAGTTTATGATGTACCAATGCTATGGTTACGAGCGCAAAAGAAAATATTATGTTTTGTGAGATCGCAAGAAGTTTTAAGTTTTGTAGGATAACAGAAACAACTTTTTGGAAAGAAGTGGCAAAAGAATTGAATGCGATGTTAGATCTAAGTGAGATTGAAGTAATAAAAGGTTATGATCGATGTTATTTGATTATCTAAGCAAATTTAAGTGTTTAGGAGAGAAAAGAATAGAGATTGGAAGCATTTTGCAGTGATTTGGTGAAAGATTTGAGCACCGAATCTATGAAAGCCCTAAAATCATGAACTTGAGATATTTATCTTGACAAATCTTTGAATTGGTATAAGGAATTTAAAGTAGTCATGGATGTATCCTTAATTCACAATATCAGAGATAAGAATAGACCTAGAATGAAGAGGGAACTAGTAGAACCCTTGGAAGAAGATGATCCTAGGTTAGCATTATCATCTGTACCAGATGAAGTTTTGCACTTAGAAAATGTGCAAAGTTATCTTGGATGCAAGTTAGAAACTGTCAGTGATAGTGATTTTACCAATGAACATATGAACATTTATAATTAGGACATATCATTAAAACAAGGATATGAACATTTGAAAGATAATGAGATTGTTCAGTATGCTTTGAAGTATGAGTTTGACAATGAAGAATGCACTAAGATCATTCTGAGAAGAATTCACAATGGGAAGTTTTGTCTAGAGGATAGAGTGATAGACATTACAACTGACTATATTCATGAAGTCACAGGTTTATCTAAAGTTGGTGCTATTCCTTTAAATGAGAAAAATAGTCATAGACAACACAGGTTCATCCTACAATGGTAGAGGAATTATGATTAGCAAGATCAAACAACATGATGTTAGATATTTATGCAAGTACCTAACAACTAAGTTTTGTGCAAATTCTAGAGAAGATGATATGGTAGCTGGAATGGTGCATATTGCCTATTTAATATGTGTTGACAAAGTGCCAGTTGATAAGTGTGAAATTCTGAGAATTCAATTATTTGAAAACATGGAGAAGATAAAGAAATCTAAGTATGCACAAGTTATATTTTCATCCTTAATTACATACATGTTTTTGCACTCATTGAGAATATTTCCATACACCATTGCACATGATTGGAATGATGGACAAATTGCTATGGAAAGGATAAATACAGTATATTTGAGACATGTTATCAACAAAGTAAATGAGAGTGCTATGTTAGTAGTGAAGACATTTCAGAACATGGTAACTAGCAGATCAAGAATTCCACAGTCACTTGTGAAGAAGTATAAGAATGATATATGTTTTATGGTTGACACTGACTTTACCTATATTGAAGTAGTGGAACCTAGAATTGAGTTCATAGACCCTCTCGGCTATGAGATATCTAAGGCTGAAACATAAGAATATGTTGGTAGATTACTTAAAAGTAAATTGGACACTCAATGCAGCATATTTGGAACTTTTGAAGAGAACCTCAACTCAGAAAAAGCTATAATTGAAGAGAAGCAATCTAAGAAAAGAGTTGATAGCACTATCAGGAGAATACTGAAAGATACAGGGATGTCAGAACAAGAATTCTTAATAGAAAAATAGACAGCAGCAACAATCAGGGATATTGGATAGAAAGAATTTTTTATTGTACCACCCTTGTCATCTAGTGCAGCACAACAAGAACCTACACAAGTCAAGGTGAAAGTAGAGGAACCAGAAAAGGAACATGTAACAACTAGATCCACTTTCTCCACAGCTGGCAAGAGAATGAAAGAAAATGCTATTGGACTAGGAAAGAGATAGAAGACTATAGTTCAACCAGTACCAAGAGTAATTGCAGAAGTAAAAAGTGATGACACTACAGTTAAGAAGAAAGCTTGGAAACCTAAAGTTGAAAAGCTTAATGAGCAGATTATTGAAAATGGAGACTTTACCAGAATGAACAAGTACTACAGTCTTTATGATTATTCAGATAGACTTAATTTGGATAATTCTATTGTGAAGCATATGATGTTGGCAAACAAGAAATTTGATTCTATTCAAGGTCAAATACTTGATGAGTTGTACACCAAACTGCTAAATAGAAAGTAGAGAGCAACTGAAGAAGACACCAATATCAGAAATAATCTTGTGAAGAAGCTTTGTGATGTGAGAGATGATGAACACTTGGAGTAGATATTGAAGGCCCTAAGAATCCATTTGAGAACCAAAAGGAGAACCATTTTGATTATGGGAGGTAGATATGAAGAAGTTAATTTAGATACAGAGCAGGCAATAATCAAGGTCATGGTAGAAAACATTGGAGAGCCATTGGTTGCAACAAAGAAAGTAGTTGAAGTTGAACAAGAGGATATTCCCTCTCCTTCAGCTATTAACATTGAAGATGAAACTATGAATATTGAAGGTACTAAGGTCACCTTGGATACTGATGATAATGTATTCAAGAACTTAGCAAACATTGTTGACAATTCAGCTCTTGATGAACCAGATAGAACTGAAGAAGCAGAGCAGACTAAATCTATCAGTGAAGAACCTAAGGAGACTGAGATTCAAGCACCCATTTCTTCCACAGAAGACATCAATCTTACTCCTGAGACTGGAAAGAAGAAAGAAATTGGATCTTTGTTTGAAGATTTAGGAAAGGAAGTTGATGATGATGATCAGTTGGAACTGATCACTTCTTTGAATAAAATCATTGGCAAGAACAAGAAAGTGAAAAATCTTGAAGGGAGTCTGAAGGACCTTACTGAGAAATTACAAAGAATTGTAACTACACAAATCACAGAGGCAGACCCTTTGGAGAAAGCTAAGAAGGTAATGAGCACTTTTGACAATGAATTCACTAACCTATCTGATATTGCAAAAGTGAGAGCTTAAGCAGCTTATGAAGCTGAAATGCTTTTGAACATCAGTCAGAATATCAGGAATGATATTAGCAGTCTTGATATTTGTATCAAGAACTTGAGGAAACATTTGGAGATAGGAAAATCATTGTACATACAGTGTACAAAACTAGAGATTTTGACAGTAGAAGAGGAAGATAAGATCAAGTTGAAGGAAGCTGAGATTTAGAATGAA
Organism: Chamaecyparis obtusa; assembly: GCA_027943335.1. Taxonomy (NCBI): domain Eukaryota; kingdom Viridiplantae; phylum Streptophyta; class Pinopsida; order Cupressales; family Cupressaceae; genus Chamaecyparis; species Chamaecyparis obtusa. The sequence continues at coordinate 1,008,122 of BSBK01000591.1, forward strand.
TGTAACCTTCTTTCTAGACCTAATGTGAAGGTATGTGATGCTGAAAAGAAAATTTGGAAGCTTTATGATGAAATAAGAATATTGCAAGATGAGAGGAACATAAAAATGAGGAGACTCACTCTTTTGAGAGAACACATCTCTATGAAGTTGAGTATCATTGAAGAGTAGTTAGAAGAATGTCTTACAGCTAAGACATCCTTTTAGAAATTCAAATTTGACAACCTCCAAGCTTGTCAAATAGCAACTTATGGACTAAGCACATTACTCAATGTGGTAGATTCCATCAAGAATTCATGGGAAAAGGAGATACAAGCTATGAAAGCTAATTTTGTAGATTGTGTTGCAAGCCTACCAGCTTTGCAATAAGAAAATGAAGGTATAATATTTTTTTTGGGATACAATTTTGTAATTCTCCCTACCTTATTTTGTCATTGTTGTCAAAGGGGGAGAGATATTAAAGCAGAAAATTGATATATTTGATAAGGATTGATACTCTTAGGGGGAGTATTGTATTAGAGTTTATATTTTGAGGAGTTATAAGGATAGTATACATATTCTATACTATGGCCACAATTTTGATACAATTTTGAGATTTTGACTTGTACACTTAGCCAATTTTCTCATATGTTGCCACCAATGACAAAGGGGGAGATTGTTGGAAATTTGGCTGAAGTGAGTACATAGATGTTGTCATTATGGAAAAATATGATCCACATGAAGGTCACACATGACTAAGAGAAAGTATAGCAGAGCGCATTGCAAATTTTTCTAAGTGTCAAACAATGTTTTCACCAGTGCACCAGGATATAGTTTGTGTTTGCGACATTGACTGGAGTAAGTTCAGTGCTTGCACACTTGAACATAGACTCTATGATGACTAATGATGACACATCTTAGAGCGCAAGTTAGTACAGCATGTACAGAATTAGTTATGATAGTTTTACCGAAGACAGTGTTAAGCCGACATGACAAAATATGAAGGCAGAATTGGTAAAGAGTTAAGGGATTATTTTGTTTATCAAAATAATGACTTAACAATATAAAGGGATGACATCCTAGATGTTAAATCTTGGATAAAGATATATGGAAGCTGACCATGTAAAGTTATTATCTTTAATAACTTGTATATATGTAATTGTAATTGCAAGAAGAGAAAAAAAAAGAGATGATGTAATATTGTAATGATATGATGTGAATGTAAGAGCAGTGAAAAGATATTGATGCAAGAAGCATAAGGTTATATACCTTAATCCATTTTGTAATAAGTATACATTGTACATTACTTGTTTGGGGCAGTGGACTCATCTGATAATCAGATTTTGTATTGACAACTCCTAACAGGGTTGAGGCTTCTAACAAGGCCTATAGTCCCTTAATCAGGACTGATACACTATATGCTTGTAATAGACTCCTAACAGGGTCAACAACCTTAACAGGATACTTTTGATTAGTGGATCTTTGTGGGTATCATCCCCACTGGGGTTTTTCCTTGGCCAGGGTTTCCTCAAGAACATATCATGTGTTATGAGTTCTTTATTTCCATTGCTATGCATATTGTTTAGCTTCTTATGTTATGCATGTATAAAGATAATCTGTTATATCCATAATTGGGCAAAAGAGAAAGTTTGTAGAATACTGATTCACCCCCCACTCTTAGTATTCCCTATTTCTAACATTAATAACCAAGGAAGAGAACTTGCATTAATCCAGTCTCCATTGCTATTTGATTCAATGATATTTTTCATTTCATGATTGGAATCATGAATGTGACTACAAATTTTGCCAAGTTTTTCTTTGTCATGCCTTTCATCTAATATTTTCCATAGCATCTCTATTACATTCTTTCCAATATGCATAGTATCAAAAAAATGCACAAATTGTAGATTCTCATAGTAGGGTAGCCTACTAAATTCTCTGGGATAACATTTTAGTCCCTTTGGAAGCTAGTTGGTGATGCCTTCATGACCTTCAAGATCATCAACTACATAATTAGCGAACAAAACACAATCAAAATATATAATTTTCAAACATCAACCATTACGTGGAATGATATTACCTTGAATTATATTATATTCCAACTACCATAGGTGAGGTGTCATTCTTTAGGGCTTTGATTTAGTCTCTTCTTTCCCATTGAAAAGATGACTTTCTGCACTTCGATACTTATGATTTCTGGGGAGGAATTGCCTATACTCATCAAACACCTATTTTCTTAAACTTTTGGAATGACAGGATTTCATCTTTGGACCACACATTGGACATGCAAATTTTCCCTTTATTTGAAGACCTACAAGATAATGATAAAATTGGATTAAATATGTATATTTTAAAATTTGAATTATCCCATACAACTAGAATTCACCATAACATACCACATAAATGTGTCAACCATGGAGCATCATGAATTATTCACACAAGCATTGCATGTAATTAAAATTCTCTTTGTCCAATTGTTCGGGAGATGTCATACATAGTGAAACCATTTTATAACACCAACAACTTGTCGATAAGAGGTGCAATATATACATTCATATCTTTCACTTGGTACTTACCTAGTTGAATTAACAACAACATCAGATAATTATTGTGGCTATTTCACTCTAAGACTTATAATTACATGTAGATAACTATAAAATAATAAGATACCTGGAACAATCATTGCCAACATAATGTTCTCCCTCTTTATTGACATTCATGGAGGAAGGTTATTGTTTATAACAAAAATAGGCCACACTGAGCAAATAGATCTCATCTCTCCATGTGGATTGACACCATCTGCTGCCAGAGAAAGCCCGAGATTTTGAAGTTCCTCTTTAAAGTGTGGCCACTTTTCCTCTATGTCCATAAATGATGAACCATCTACAGACATTCGAATACTATCATCTTGACTCCTACTATGTGCATGGTAATCCATAAATTGTGCCAAGCTATTGCACTTGAATAATCATTTCAGACATGGAATAATGGGGATGTGATGAAGAACCTTGCAAGGCACCTTTTTTGTCACTTGATCATCTTGATATCTTCTCATATGGCATCCAGGGCATTCTGTTGCATTTTCATGTTCTTTATAATAAATAATATGATCTTCAGGAGAGGCATCTATTGTTTGATACTCCATTCCAATATGTTTCATAGTGGCACATAATTCTCGGTACAAGTGAGGGAGAACATTTGATGGTGGTAATAGAAAGTTAGCTATCAATCTACAAAAAATAATATAAGTCATTACTATAAACAATATTAATGGTACATGTTTCACCTTTTATAGACTATAATAACATATATGACAAACCTTAGCATACATGACATTTCTATGTTGGATAAACCATTCATAACCTTCAAATTCACCAACAACAATACATCAGAGAGAAGAGTAGATTGGGAGCCTTTGTAAAGGGTCGTGTCCACCTTCTATTGTAGAGGTATATCATGGATGTCATCAATGTTATCCTCATCATCAACAGTAGTAGTAGCACCAGCAGCATAGTACCAAATGTGTCAACGATCAATGCATTCATACCATCATCTTCAAATGTGTTTTCTGGCTCATGATCATCATCTTCCATGGGATGATGATCTTCAACTTCAATACTCACACCTCCATGTTCCTCTATATTCACACTAGGGAGATCGACCTATAACAAAATGATGATAATCAAACCTCCTTCCGTGGTTCATATGTATATTAATTGTGAAAACAATATAACAAACAACTTACCATTGGATTATAATCAAACACCCTTTCCATGTGACCATTCTCCCTACAATGTCTCTTTTCTATTTTGATTTTGATTCTTCATGTCTTTAAGCCATTACAACTCTTGCATGGACAATAACATTTGTCATCGGCTTCTCTTTGAAAGTTAGACAACAATCTAGCGATTGTCTCCCTATTTTGATCAAATTCCCTTGTATTATCTGACATGATCCTTTATATGTATATCTACAAAACAAATTGGAGATGCCTCCTTTCATTAGCTTCATGCCACCTTCTCATAGCTTCTCATTTTCTGATAGATTTCACCAAAAGGTTTGTAGGAAACTAAGGGGTATTCTTGAGTTCAAACACATTGAGCTGCTACAACTGAATTATAAATCATGAATTCACTATAAAATTAAAACTGAATAGGGAGATAAGTAAGACATTTAATACATTATTACTTCATCATGATGATAAAAATTTCATTGGCTCAAAGCACATAGTGCTGTAGGGGCACCTAGAGCACATAAGGAGTTCACAAAACCTATGGAGATAAAAAAGACATCAGTGAATATGAAGATATCCAATGACATCAATTGGAGCATTTTGGAGCTTATAATGACCTATAAGGTTAATACCTATAATAAATTGGCAATAAGCCCTTAAAGGCCTAATAAGCCTTAGGACCAATTTAGGAGTCTAGGATGAGTTTTTGAGTTGCAAGCTTATAATAGTTTAGATTTGGTTTTAATAAGGTTTAATAAGTTTATTTAGATCATATCCCAAGGTCTTAGGATTCAAAAGTCTTAAGAAATGCTTCATTTGCAATGTTGTTAATTCAAATTTTTGAATAAAAATGGTCACTTATAAAAGGAGGGAAAAGGGGTTTTTATGTTTAACTAGTCTTAATATAATTTTCCAACCACCAAAGTTGGTTGAATAGACTTAGAGGAAGTTATAAATTAGAGGATCAAGCCATTATATGATAGTCAATTCATTAGATGCCATTAAATAGCAGCATTAGATGACATTAAACAACAACATGAGAAATATTAGATGCATAGGACAACATTAGATGCCATTAAACAACAGTCAATTCAGACATTGTAGATAAAGAGAAGTCCTCCATAGAAGGGCATCAACTTCAAATCTCAGTCTTAATTACAGTATACATAGAAGAAAATTTTGGAGTAGAATTCTGTAGCAAATCTTAAGGAAGATCTTAGACTACTTCAAGACTAATTCATTCACAAAGAAGGGACTATTTTGAAGATCAATACCGAGAACTTTAGAAGCAGTTTATCTATAAAATATCAACAAATAAAAGTCTGATTTTCTTGCAAATTTGAAAGGATTTTTGGTATGATTCAAATTTTTTAATGGTTGGAATGTTTTCTACAATGTTTTGATCCTTATATTTCATGACTTTGAAGTCATTCATACTCAGAGAATTCTATTTTAGTCACTGTTATTCCATTTTAGGACTGTACAGTCATTGAAAATCTGAATTAGGACTATTTTCTTGAGTTTCTTTTATTATGAATGTCATTCTATGAATGTAGATTACTAGTTCTCATAGAATGGCATCCAATTAACATGTAATATAATCCTCTAACTTTGGAAATGCAAGTTTGATTGATTGTTGTGGTGATCACCATAGGGAATACTAAGAAACTAAGTGAATTTGGAGGATAGGATGAAGGATAGAGAGTTCTGGATAAACAAGGGAAATATTTTATGATTGAAAGTGTATAGACATGTTAAGTACAAGGTGAATCAACTAATATTTGTTGCAGGAAACCTTGGGAAATGTGACATTGAGGAAGCCCTAGATTTAAGGGTTTTGAGGGCACAAATTGGGGATTTTGTATCTAGAAACCTCTTGGAGTCAAATTGACTTCATATTCCTTTGATTTGAACCTATTCATGACACTATGAAAAGACTTGGAATTTGATTGGTTAGTACTTCCTTTGTAAATGCATGAGTTTTAGGCCTTAAAAATTTGAGAAACAGTGTAAATAGTCACATACCTTCCAAAGCAACCTACCCTTTCCTTTTGACATGTTAAGGTACTCCATAAAGGGTACTCAAATATATAATAGCATCAATATAACAAATAGAGCATCGACCAATCAAATAGGGACATGAGGTGCTCAAATAGTGAGCTCATAAAATAATATATTTAGTCTTAATAAAATCTTATAAAGCAACATATATTGTGTGAAGTGTTTGATCTCTCTTTATTTGTTTTGTTTTTGATATTCACTATGTGGTACTCCCCATTTATGATCATTTCATGAGGAAATTTTTTGATGGCTTGCGGGCTGGAAGCTAGGGCATCATGCATTATTTATGAGCTCACTATTTGAGCACCATCCAATTAAATAGGGACATGAGGTGCTCAAACAGTAAGCTCATAAACAATGCATGAAGCCCTAGTTGTAGGTAGTTATCTCTTCTATAATGATGGAGGAGTGAAAGGTAATGATCAATGAGGTTGCTGCTATTAGATTATACATTAGTACACTTACTATTTTGAATTTGAGCTTGGGCATCATGCAATGTTATTGCTGTCATTGCATGCTTGCTGCTGTTGTGCACCATTTTTTTTTTATACACTATTTATTTCATTGAGACTATGAGCTATTGTAGTTGACTCTATTCTTTTGAGGTCTAATCTATTGTAGTTGTTTCTTTTTTCTTTGAATCATTGTTTACAATTACTTTTGATGCAATATTTATGTGAAGAACAAGAACAAAATGGTGAACAAGTGTATTTGACAAAGATAAACATGACACATTTTGTTGGGCTGTTTGGGTTGGCCTGGTACCATTTTTCATTATAGAAGAGATAACTACCTACAACTATATTTCATAATTCCTCCTTCGAAGTCATAGGTTAATTTAACTATTGGACAATGAGCTGATAGGAGTTTCAAATAGATTTGAAAAAAAACTAAGAGTATTGAATTTTATCATGCAATATTATTGTTGTCATTGCATGCTTGCTGCTGTTGTGCACCATATATTATTTTATACACTATTTATTTCATTAAAACTATGAGCTATTGCAGTTGACTCTATTCTTTTGGGGTCTGATCTATTTTAGTTGTTTCTTTTTTCTTTGAATCATTGTTTACAATTACTTTTGATGCAATATTTGTGTGAAGAACAAGAAAAAAATGGTGAACGAGTGTATTTGACAAAGATAAACATGACACATTTTGTTGGGCTGATTGGGTTGGCCTGGTACCATTTACATGGCCTGGTCCAATATTAAACAGTGAGCTCATGAACAATGTATGATGCCCTAGCTTGCAGCCCACGAGCCATCAAGAAATTTCCTCATGAAATGATCATAAATGGGGAGTACCACATAGTGAATATCAACACCAAAACAAATAAAGAGATATCAAACACTTCACACAATGCCTTGAAGGTAATAGAAACAATGCCCTAGCTCTCAAAGCTCACAGGTCATCAAGCATTCCAAATGAAAAGATGTAAACAATGCCAGTATTAAACAGTGAGCTCATGAATAATGTATAATGCCCTAGCTTGTAGCAGCCCATGAGCCACCAAGACATTTCCTCATGAAATGATCATAAACAGGGAGTACCACATAGTGTATTATTTTATTACTAATGTCCCTATTTGATCTAATAGCATCAATATAACAAACAGAGTACCAACCAGTCAAATAGGGACATGAGGTGCTCAAACAGTGAGCTCATAAAATAATATATTTAGTCTTAATAAAATCTTATAAAGCAACATATATTTTGTGAAGTGTTTGATCTCTCTTTATTTGTTTTGTTGTTGATATTCACTATATGGTACTCCCTGTTTATGATCATTTCATGAAGAAATGTCTTGATGGCTTGTAGGCTGCAAGCTAGGGCATCATGCATTATTTATGAGCTCACTATTTGAGCACTGGTCAATCAAATAGGGATATGAGGTGCTCAAATAGTGAGCTCATAAACAATGCATGATGCCCTAGTTGTAGGTAGTTCTCTTCTATAATGATGGAGGAGTGAAAGGTAATGCTCAATGATGTTGCTACTATTAGATCATACATTAATACACTTATTGTTTTAAATTTGAGCTCGGGCATCATGCAATGTTATTGTTGTCATTGCATGCTTGTTGCTGTTGTGCACCATATATTGTTTTATACACTATTTATTTCATTGAGACTATGAGCTATTGTAGTTGACTATGAGCTATAAGAAACATATATTGTGTGAAGTGTTTGATCTCTCTATTTATTTGTTTTGTTGTTGATATTCACTATGTGGTACTCCCCATTTATGATCAAATAGACAAAGCTCAAATGCCTACCTCAAGTGCCAGTGCCCTCTTCCCACATGGTGTTGGCCTCTTTGGGCATGCCAAACTCGAATGTCCTCTTTGCACCATGAAAAAGTGCAATGCCATCTTTGCGGTAGCTCTTCAAATTCACAAATTAAAAATGACACTTTTTTGTTTTTGTTTTTGTTTATAACCAAATGAGTGTCACAATTTATGAGCTCACTATTTGAGCACTGGCCAATCAAATAGGGACATGAGGTGCTCAAACAATGATCTCATAAACAATGCATGATGCCCTAGTTGTAGGTAGTTATCTATTCTATAATGATGGAGGAGTGAAAGGTAATGATCAATGAGGTTGCTGCTATTAGATCATACATTAATACACTTACTTTTTTTAATTTGAGTTCAAGCATCATGCAATGTTATTGTTGTCATTGCATGTTTGTTGTTGTTGTGCACCATATATTGTTTTATACACTATTTATTTCATTGAGACTGTGAGCTATTGTAGTTGACTGTGAGCTATAAGCAACATATATTGTGTGAAGTGTTTGATCTCTCTATTTATTTGTTTTGTTGTTGATATTAACTATGTGGTACTCCCCGTTTATGATCAGATAGACAAAGCTTGAATGCCTACCTCAAGTGGCAGTTCCCTCTTCCCACATGGTGCCAACCTCTTTGGGCACACCAAACTCGAATACCCTCTTTGCACCATGCAAAAGTGTAGTGTTGTCTTCATGGAAGCTCTTCAAATTCACAAATTAAAAATGACACTTTCTTTTTCTTCTTTTTTGTTTTTAACCAAATGGGTGTCACAATTTATGAGCTCACTATTTGAGCACTAGCCAATCAAATAGGGACATGAGGCGCTCAAACAATGAGCTCATAAATAATGAATGATGCCCTAGTTGTAGGTAGTTATCTCTTCTTTAATGATGGAGGAGTGAAAGGTAATGATCAATGAGGTTGCTGCTATTAGATCATACATTAATACACTTACTTCTTTGAATTTGAGCTCGGGCATCATGCAATGTTATTTCTACCATTGCATGCTTGTTGTTGTTGTGCACCATATATTGTTTTATACACATCGAACAATAGATTTGGGGACTTAGACTTATTTTCAATCCTTAGTAATGGTTTGGGGAACTAATTACCAGATGAGTGACTATAGTACCCTAGTTTGCATTATTAGATGATCTTGTTTAATTTGTGTTCATTTCATGCAAAGATACATGTAAAGGAAAAAATAAATTTGCATCTAAAGATTACATGTATATATATAAAAAATAACTTGTATATACTATACAAGGAAAATAAATTTCAGAAGAAAATGCAAGAGTACAGGCATACATAAGAGGATGAACATAAATAATAAGGGTGCCAGACATTGCTTGAAGTGATGAATTTTTTACCCAGGTATGAATCTAGTGTACCCCTATGTGATCTAGAACCTGCAAAGAAAAGAGAGATGGGGGTTAGATAAAAAATATCTAAGCAATGAATGGAATCCTATTACTGATCCTCATCTATAATTATGCATGTGCATAGTCAAGCCATACACTTATGAAAGAAAAACCAAGCTCACAGTCTCAATGAAATAAACAGTGTATAAAACAATATATGGTGCACAACAAAAGCAAGCATGCAATGACAATAATAACACTGCAGGATGCCCGAGCTCAAATTCAAAATAGTAAGTGTGTTAATATATGATCTAATAGCAGTAACCTCATTGATCATTACCTTTCACTCTTCCATCATTATAGAAGAGATAACTACCTACAACTATATTTCATAATTCCTCCTTTGAAGTATATATATATGGACATGAGGTGCTCAAACAATGAGCTCATAAACAATGCATGATGCCCTAGCTTGCAGCCCACAAGCCATGAAGACATTTCTTCATGAAATAATCATAAACAGGGAGTACCACATAGTGAATATCAATAACAAAACAAATAAAGAGAGATCAAACACTTCACACAATTCCTTAAAAGTAATAGAAATGATGCCCTAGCTCTCAAAGCTCGCAGGTCATCAAGCATTCCAAATGAAAAGATGTAAACAATGCCAATATTAAACAATGAGCTCATGAACAATGTATGATGCCCTAGCTTGTAGCTTGCAAGCCATCAAGACATTTCCTCATGAAATGATCATAAATGGGGAGTACAACATAGTGAATATCAACACCAAAACAAATAAAGAGAGATCAAACACTTCACACAATGCCTTGAAGGTAATAGAAATGATGCCCTAGCTCTCAAAGCTCGTAGGTCATCAAGCATACCAAATGAAAAGATGTAAACAATGCTAGTATTAAACAGTGAGATCGTGAACAATGTATCATGCCCTAGCTTGCAGCCCGCGAGCCATCAAGATATTTCCTCATGAAATGATCATAAATAGGGAGTATGCACATAGTGAATATCAATAGCAAAACAAATAAAGAGAGATCAAACACTTCATACAATGCCTTGAAGGTAATAGAAACAATGCCCTAGCTGTCAAAGCTCACAGGTCATCAAGCATTTCAAATGAAAAGATGTAAACAATGCCAGTATTAAATAGTGAGCTCATGAACAATGTATCATGCCCTAGCTTGTAGCCCGCGAGCCATCAAGATATTTCCTCATGAAATGATCATAAATGGGGAGTACACACATAGTGAATATCAATAGCAAAACAAATAAAGAGAGATCAAACTCTTCACACAATGCCTTGAAGGTAATAACAATGATGCCCTAGCTCTCAAAGCTCGCGGGTCATCGAGCATTCCAAATGCTAAGATGTAAACAATGCCACTGAAATTGATTTAATGAGAAGATAAAGCTTGAATGCCTACCTCAAGTGCCAGTTCCCTCTTCCCACGTGTGGGTGTCGGCCTCTTCGCGCATGCCAAACTAGAATGCCCTCTTCGCGCCACATAAAAGTGTTGTGTCATTTTCATGGCAGCTCTTCAAATTCACAAATTACAAATGACATTTTTTTTTTTTGGTTTATAACCAAATGGGTGTCACAATTATGACGATATTGTCGCTATCACGACACTGTCAGGGGCACTTGCAAAAAAAACACAAATTGTAATGGCGTCACAAATTAGCATCAAAATTTAACCCCAAATGTTGTAGTGAATAATTTTAGAGTACCAACAATGGCTCCATCAAGGGATGTATATCTCTTATAGGCATATAAAGATCACAGATCTTTGGGTAGAGTAGACCACACATCTTCCATAGAACTTATTCTTCAAAACAAAAATAAATTAGACTTAAGTTTTGTTTTGAAGCCCTAGGCCACCAAACATGAAACACCAATTCTTTCCTTTGTCCCAAATCTTATTTTCATCCACATATGTGAGAAGAAACAAAAAGGAACCATTACACACCCACAGTCCACATAGATAATAATTGATGGGCTGAAAAATATCTTTATATTAAAAACTACCCATATCCTTCCAATCACACCTCGCACCATAATCATACTCCAATAAGTATGGAACATATTTTATTTCATCTTTAGGTAGACTATAAATAAAATATTCACTCAGTAATGCATCCGCATACAATATGAAATGATCATTATGCATTACTACACATTCATTCGGCTGAAAATAAGTTTAAGCCACTATTTTTTCTTCATGCATACCTTTAACTTCACACAATGGTTCAACCATTAAGACACTTGGTTCCTCAATTATGTCTTCATACAATGGGTTAGAAACCAAGTGTAAACCTCTTTCATAAGTATTGTGAAAAAGGACAAGCTAGTCTATATCATCATCTTCATCAAATAATTCATTATACTCTTCATTAAAATTGTTGTCCTCATCACTTCCACAATCCTCTTCATCCAGAGAAGATAAAACTAAGTATGAACAATAAAAATGTTCATCATTGTAGTCCTTATGACATGAAGGATCACTGTCATACCTCTCATATTCTTCATTAACAAAGTAACTACATGAAGGTGATTCATGCAAATATGAATCAACATCATCAACACTTTGAACACTTACATCATCATTATCAGATGCATAACCTTCTTCACTTTCTTGATATAAGATACATGACCCATCAAAAACATATGACTGTTGGTCTCTATCACATGTAGCCTCTGACATGGAACAAGAAACCATTCCATCACATAGTGTGAACTTATAAGATAATTCTATCTCTTCTTCAGCAATACACATTTCTTCACTAACCTTTTCATTTACGACATGAGGAGTAAGCATTGACAAATAGTTCTCTTCTCTCACATCATTTGAATCAAAATTTTAAACAAGGTTAGTATGATCAATAGAAACATAGATACTCTGACATGTATCTTCATCTCTCAACTCACACCCATCAACTGATTGTTTATGATAGCGAACACTAGCTGAAAGGAAACTCTTCATGATTCCATATTTTAAATTGTTCTCAATATCCATTTCTGTCATAAATGCCCGATTTAAGGTCTTGGGATTTTTGTCTCTTAATAAGAAACTCATCTTCTCATCAAAATCCCCCATATAAACCACTAAGCACACTTCATCATTAGGCCTATATCTAATTGGGATTTCACCCAATGTATTTACATATTTGATGTTGAAAGAAGGGACTAACTCACCCTCTTTAATCTAAATCTTCATGAATCTTTGAATGAATACATGTGGGTTAACCCTTTCACCAAATTTATCCATGAAGGCTACAACTAATTATTTCAAAGAAGAAATAGAATATGCTCGTAAAAAGGAAAACCAATCCCTGGCATATTCCTTTGAATTTTGAACAAACAACTTCACAAAAACATCCTCATTGTGAGACCTACCTGACAGTTGTATTTATACTGCTTTGTTTTCCATGCTTTCAGTACTTATTTCATAGACATACTTGACTATTTGAGACACTTATGTATTTGAGGATCTGTTGAATCCTATGTTATATGTTTGGTACCTAATTATGTAATCAGGGTACACTCGAGATACTATATGTTTTGATTCAGTTTCAGTTTATTATGATGTCACATATGATGTACTATCATGTTAGAAACTATTGCGATGGAAATTTGGTTTAGGAAATCAAAGATATGCTTATTTGATTCATTTACATACATAGTTTTATACCATGCAGTATTGATGATGTATTATGTTTCATATCATGCAGTTTGGACCTACTGATGTGTGAAATGAGTGTGCAAGAATAGTTGACCATGGATCTAAATGAGGGGACCTAGTATGGAACCTATGCTTTATACTGTGCATACCAAGGTCCTCCTTGTATAAAGAAATGTGGACCTCATTGTATAGTCTTTATTTCATAAATGTGGTTTTCATGCATGCATTTAATTTAGTTAATGTATATGTGAATTAGCCATGTCATTTGTTTTAATTAAATGTGCCAAATTTGGAAAATAGTTACATTAGTGTTGGCATGGTTAGTGAATTGTATTTGGTTGGGTCAAGGGTTTGACTAGGGGTTAACCTTAGGGTAGAATCAAGTTACCTTGGGTTGGGAAGTTTCTAGATAGTCAACCTTGACTTGGGAATCCGTGTGTAAACTTTAGGTGGAGTTTAGGAGGGTCATTTGGGCTCCCATGGGTTAACTAGGGTCAATTTTAGCTACCCAAGTTGGTACCTTAGCGGTTAGGGGTCATTTTCAGCCCAGTAAGAGCCTTAAAACTCATTTATGACACCCCTAAAGTTATGATTTCAAAGTTGGGCGAATTTGAAGAGTTGTGAAGTTTTGGCTAACCTCTCTCTTCTTCCCAACTTGCATCCAACTTCATTTATGGAGAAGGAAGGCAAGTGGGAAGAAGGGAATGGAAGTTTCTTCCCCTCTTGTGATAGGTTCCTAGATTTTAGGAGTTTGGCCTATTTAGGGAAAGCTTCGGGAAGGGTTTGAGTGTTTACCCACTCTTTAGTTTTAGAGACCATTCACTATTGAAGGAGCTTAGTGAAGGAATAGCTTGGAAGGAGTTACAATTTTGATATCTTCAACCCTTTCTTGGATCAAGGTAGGCCCTTGTGATTTCTTTACTTTCTTGCATGTGTTTGAGCTTGGAGCTCCATTAATGGAGTCCATGGCTTTTTAAGGTTTATGTTTTGTAAATAGTTTTTTTTTTATTCCTTTGTGTATTCAATTTGGGATGGGATTCTTCAAGGCTTACTCACCCTAGGGTAGTTGGAAGAAGACCTAGGATGTGCAGAGTATCCCATGTGTGGAGGGATAAACATGGGGTTTCTTGATACCCATGATGCCAAGTATGGCCTACAGGCATTTGAGGGGCATAAGGAGATCTAGACCACATATTTTTAAAGATGGTCTTCCCAAGTCCATGTGTGTCTTGGGAAATTTTTATTTGTACTATGGCTTCTCCTCTTGGTAGTCCACCTCTACCTTATTTTTCTAAAGGTCTCTTGGAGACCTTCCTCTTGTAAAACCCTATTGGGAAAATCATTTAAATTTCTTCGTGTTCTATTTTTTTTCCTTCATGTTTGAGTTTCTGTTTGTATCCCATTCCAAAAACTAGATCCCCTAGCTCGGGGGTGGCCTTGAAAAGGCCTAGGTTGGGAGGTGAGCCTTTGTGGTCAAACTCGCATTAACAAGTACCCAGCTAGATGTAGGACCTATTGGATTTGTGGACTTGGTAGATTTCAGTTTGAAATATTGTTGTAACTTACATTCCATGTGTATGATCAAGCTCGTAATTAGGGATTCCTCACATTTTATACACTTGGATTTTGTAATACATTGGAAAATATTTTTATTGGGACGAATGGGATCCTTATGATAATTGTACATTTGGAAATTTCCATCGAATTTAAATGTAATAGTTATATTCTTAAACTATTGGGATATTAGTAATAATGCATGTAATTTTTGATTTAGATTTTCATATGTTATGTATTTAAAATAATTAGATTGAAATGAAATATGTGGTAAATCCTATTATTTTCACTTAGCATTTCATATTGAAAATTATGCCAAATTTAAATCTACCATGCATTTATCTTGTAAATGAAATTCATTTTAGATATGTTTTAGGATTTAAATAATTTTGAAAAAATTATTTGTACTTAGAAATAATTTATATACATACATATATATATATATATGTGTGTGTGTGTGTGTGTGTGTGTGTGTGTGTGTGTGTATATGTATATATATATATATATATATATATATATATATATATATATATATATATATATATATATCTGTATATATATATATATAGATGTATATATATATATATACATATATATATATATATATATCTCTATATATATATATATGTATATATATAGATATATGTATATATATAGATATATGTATATATATATATACATATATCTATATATATATATATATACATATACATATAGATATATATATACATACATATAGATATATATATACATATAGATATATATATACATATATACATACATATATACATACATACATACATATATATATATATATATATATATATATATATATATATATATATATATATGTATATGTATATATATATATATATATATATATATATATGTATATATATATATGCTTGAATTAAATTTCTAATTCCTAAAAAAGATTAGTTGCATTTTTATATTGTAAATTTGCATTTAGATTTTAAAAAAATTTACCCTTATAGCTGATGTTTTAAGTTTCACATAATTAAAAAGTACCAGTCATTTAAAAATGACTTATCATTCTTATACTTATATATACATATATATATATATTATTGATTTATGAAAGTACTTGTTTTATTTTTTTAATAAAGTATGTACGTTTTATTTCCTGGTGTTGGGCATGTATGCACGCCTCTGTGTTTGTTCTTGGAGGGTCAGGTTGTGGCCGAAGCCACACCCGTATTTCCCCTCCTTACCCTACCTCCACTCCCTGGCGGTGGGTGGGGTGTAGAGGGGCATCGAGTGGCTGTCCCTTCCACTACTCTATGAGGCCTTAGCCCGACCCATCATAGCATTATTGATCCATTCACATTTTGATACTTAATGATTTGATACTTGGATATACTTTTGATCGTTCTGACAGAGACTTATGATATTATGTTTTATGATGATGGTTACATTATGCAGACTATATTTTGATGTGGATTAGAACCTAGAATATATGGTTGATTTTGGTTATATATGCTTACATATGTGATTTGATGAGAAATATTTAATCATGATTAGATTTGATTATTTCATGGATTATGCTCTATGTTAGGAAGTAGCATGATTAATTTGTCACAATGATTTATGAAGATACTATGTTTAAATACTACTGAATGAAAATTATAATTAGGAATTGAATTCTGCATATTGATTAATGTTTCTAATTATGAGTTGTATATATATATATATATATATATATATATATATATATATATATATACATGTGATTTTATTACCTTGGACTACTGATGCTTGAGTTTAGTGTGCAGGAAAGAAAACCATGGAATTATTCAGAGAATCAGGGCTAAACACATGTGAACTGAGTAAGCCAAGGTTTAATCTAATGAAGAGATTGAAACCTCGTTGTAATGTGATCTTTGTTGTAAACATAATTTGTAAGCATGTTAATAGTTTAAATTCATGTTGTTAATTGGACATGTCATTTGTGAATGTGATGTGTATTTTATGGTGTCACTTGACACTTGTATTGTTCATGTGGATGGTGACATGTCAAATTAGGGTTTGGGAAAGAATCACCTAACCTTGTAGGATATTATATTAATCCCACTTGCATGTAGATGTCTTGTAGGGATCACATCAAGTTGGAACTCGGATTTTAACTTTAGAGATACTTTAGAGGGGTCAAAAGTGACCCTGGAGTGTATTTTTGGCCAGAATTAGCTAACCCTAGGGGGTACCTTGGGTTGGGGGCTAGTTTTTACCTATGGGGAAGTCTAGATCACCATTATGGCCCTCCAAAAAGGCTAATTTTCAAAATTGGAAAAAATGGAGATGGCCACATGCATCTAACTTGTCCCATACTCCTTACCAAACTCACAATTAAGAGGGGGGACAAGAGGTAAGACCAAAGGACTAGAGGGCATGTCTCATTAATTGCTAGGTCTTGAGTACACTTTTGGAGGTCTTTTTAGAGGGTTTGGAGAGACTTAATGGGTGTTCACCCACTCTCATATTTTATATATTGTTCAACTAATAACATTGAGTTGTAACGTCCCTAGAAGTACGATGCTTAGGGAAAGCCTATTATTGATGGTTAGGTTATTAAATTAGTATTTAACTTCATAACATTAACTATGGGTAATGGAATTTCACATAAATAATTATTGTCTCTTTGAAGTTAGTTAATTGTTTCAAACCTTATAAAACTTACCTTATCGAAATTAAAAGAAAACTAGTTACACCTAGGTATATATGGACTTACCTTTAATGGAAGTTTAAAATGGAGTTATATGCTCAAAGGGTCCATCTTGTTTGGATGCAAACTACATAACTATGGTTATGAATCTAGATCCATTCGATCGATGTCAATATATTACACTCCTAAGAACCCATTTGGGGGTTTAACAATAATGAAATTACGTCAGTAACATACCACATAGAAGTAACACCCTTTCATAATTAAATTCTTTGCACGAAGGAGATGAATGCACCATTATACTCCCTTCATGTCATACCTCACTAACTAAACAAGGAACTAAGGTTAATGCTTTAGATAACTAACCCTAGGTTAGGGTTGGATTAACTATAGTCTACTTATCCTTGAACCAAGGAACATTATCTTCAAACATCTAGTTTTTTTTTAAAAAAATTGTTACATTTTAAAGTGTTAAATTTTGGGGCATTACATTTGGTATTAGAGTAGGGTTTCGACATTGGAACCTAAACCAATTACATTTCAACTCACCTAAACTTAAACTATGTGTGTAGGATTCTTTCCATCATGAGATGGCTGTCGAGGCAGGGGTCCTAGAGCTGCACATGTTGGGACATGACAGGGGCATGGACCACGTCCACCACCTTAGAACCCTAACCAGGATATCCTAGATGTCCTCCAAAATCTAATTGGGGTGATTCAATAGAGACTACCACCCATAGTCCCACAACGAGAGCAATAGATTCTTGGAAGGGAAGCACAGATCCCATGGGATGATAGAGCAGTTGGCAGAGAGAGGAGTAGGAGTCCTCCAACCAGGCTTGTTGAGGGTCGTGGTGATCATGAGGGTGAGTCAATTCATTAGTTAGAAGTACCACCCAAGAATGAGATATGTATCAGAGAGAGACCCCCTAGAGATGTCAAAGATGAGATTCAAGAGTTTTTATGACTCCAACCACCCTTGTTTTTGGGATCCACTGACACATTAGTAGCAGAGGTCTAGTTACAGAGTTTACAATGATGCTTTGGATTGTGCCCTTATGAGAGTAATCTAAAGGTGTGAATTATAGTCCACCTTCTTCGGGAGAGAACCTCCACTTGGTGGCAATAGGAGGAGTCCATAGGAGGAGTGGATATTGACACACTCACTTGGGAGTCTTTTGTGGCCCATTTTTGAGAGAGATACCTCTCCGAGCATTTTAGATAGAGACAAATAGAGGATCTCCATGATCTCCATCAAAGAGGTCTCACAGTGACCCATTATGAGAGTCAATTTCTCGAGCTCCTTCCATGCGTGGATTATATGAAGGATGAGAAACTACATATCCATCATTTCATTAAGGGACTTAACATGTCTCTTCAAGGTACTATACGTCTAGCCTTTCCTACCACATTCAGAGAGACAGTTGAGATGACACTTGTAGCTGAGGATATCCATACTAGACAGGAGTCTTGGGATCAGTCTCAGCACTGAAACCCCTCATCCCAATAGTCAGGACAATAGAGACCTCCTTGGAAGGGGAAACAAAATCATTCAATGGGATCCTTTAAGGGTCAATAGTCTTAATAGCAGGGATCTTAGCAGGATTCTAGGCAGAGGCCTATATAGGGTTATCAGGGCTCTAAGCCCAAATAGTGGTAGTCTCAGGGCCCTAAATAGGATCTAAGGACACAGACCCCTCAAGCATAGTTAGCTAGGAATCATCAGTCCTCTAGGGGTGGATACACTAGATCTAGTAGGACCGAGGGATCACAACAACCTATGACACAGGGAGTATAGATTTAGAGCCAAGGGCCATGTTACACTTGTGGTGGTATGGGTCATATAGCGAGAGAGTGCTCATAAGGACAGTCAGTCAGTGGTCAGAGAGGGGCTACCTCAGAGCCTACAATTGGAGATATGGGTAGATCCCATAGATTATTTGTAGTGGTTGATAACCAATAGGTTGAGCATCAAGCCATGGTCATAGAGGCTATAGGTATGATTCAGGGTATTATTATTTCTATCTTGTTTGATTCAGGAGCCACATACTCCTTTATATCTCCATATGTAGTGGAGCGTTGTGGGCTGGTGGTAGTTAGACAAGATGTTAGTTGGGAGGTTGAGTTAGCCTCAAGAGCTAGGGTGTCTGTTAGGTCCTTAGTTCATAGTTTCCATATTCATATTGGAGACTTAATCACGATGTCTAATCTTCACATTACCCCTCTAGGTTCTTATGATGTAGTCCTTGGCATGGATTGGCTATATGCCCATAGCACCAAGATGGATTGTTGACAGAAGAGGGTTGAATGTGTTGATGATCATGGTACTTCTATGGTGATACTTGGGGTACAGAGACCCATATCTCACCACATGATTTCTGTCATGCATCTTAGGTGGTGCATGCAGAAGGGATGTCAGTTATTTTCCATCACCATTAGTGATAGAGAGGAGGATTTAGAGGGGGAGCCTTTTCTCGAGGATTATCCTATCCTTCAGGAGTTTGTAAATGTATTCCCTTCTAAGCTACTTGGTATGCTGCCACCTAGGGCAGTTGATTTTCACATAGACCTTGTGCCAGGAGCCAAGCCTATATCTAGAGAACCTTACCAGATAATCGCACACGAGCTCAGTGAGCTCAAGATTTAGTTAGAAGATCTCTCAGAGAAAGGGCATATTCGACCCAGTGTATCACCTTGGGGTGCACTAGTGATTTTTGTGAAGAAGAAATATGGATCACTTAGGCTGTGCATTGATTATCAGTAGTTGAATAAAGTAACAATTAAGAACCACTACCCACTCCCCAGGATTGATGATTTATTTGATCAGTTGCAGGGTGCTCGAGTATTCTCAAAGATAGATCTAAAGTCAAGGTACCATCAATTGTGGATTTTGGAGAGTGATATCCAAAAGACTTCTTTTCGTATGCCATATGGTCACTATGAGTTCACAGTGGTGCCATTTGGCCTCATGAATGCTCCAGCTATGTTCATGAGCCTCGTGAATGGAGTATTTCATACATTCTTGGATAAGTTTGCGGTAGTGTTCCTTGATGACATTTTGATATATTCTCATGATGAGGAGGAGCATGAGGAGCATCTAAGATAGGTTTTGTAGTGCTTGAGAGGGAATCAGTTATATGGTAGCTTGTCAAAGTGTGCTTTCTTTAGACCCGAGGTGCATTATCTTGGTCATGTTATATCCAGTGATGGGATCTTTGTGGACCCATTGAAGATTAGAGCCATTATGGATTGGCCAACACCCACTAGTGTCACTGAGGTTAGGAGTTTCATGGGCCTAGTAGGTTATTACAGATGCTTTGTGGTAGAATTTTCTAGAGTATCTCATCCCATCACTTCCCTTGAGAGAAAGGGGAAGAAGTATGAGTGGATAGAGAAGTGTGAGAGAGATTTCTAGGAGCTCAAGAGAGCCCTCAATAGTGCACCAATTTTAGCAGTGTCAGATCATTTGATAGATTATGTTGTATGCATAAACACTTCATTGGATGGTTTAGGAGTAGTCCTTATGTAGGATGGTCGGCCCATAGCTTTCGAGTCCAAGAAGTTAAAGAATCATGAGCTTAATTACCCTAGTCATGACCTAGATCTCGTAGCGGTGGTTCATGCCTTAGTGAGATGGTGACACTTTCTTCTAGGACACTGATTTGAGCTTCATTTAGATCACCAAAGTTTACATTATATCTTTACACAGCCTAATCTTAATGCTAGGAAAAGGAGATGGATGGAGTTCTTATGTGAGTATGATTTTGATGTTCATTACATCAAGGGGATAGATAATGTTGTTGTTGATGCCTTGAGTAGGAGGTGACATGAGCTCTCATCTATGACTTCTAGTACCGACCTGAGAGAGCACATTTTGTATCATTTTCCAGATGATGGATTGTATGTGGAGGTTTGTCAGTTTATCCATTCTTAGAGACCTCTTGAGGGGAGATTTGTAGAGTATTCTTTAGATTTCGATGGCCTACTATGTCATAGGGGATGCATCTATGTACCATCTATTGGAGATTTGCAGGAGTTCATTGTTCTTGAGGCTCACAAAGCACCTTATGCAGCTCATCCAAGAGTTAAGAAGTTGCATGCTGATTTGAGATAGTTGTATCATTGGCCAAGCATGATATTGTAGATTACCAGCATAGTTGCTAGATGCCTAGAGCATTAGAGGGTGAAGATAGAGCACAATCATCTAGGTTGGCTCCTACAACCACATGAGATACCAGAGTGGAAGTGGGATACTATCTCCATGGATTTAATTGTTGGTCTCCCTATGTCCTCTCATTGTCATGATGCCATCATGGTGATAATCGACACATTGACCAAAGTCACCCACTTCTCCCCCATTCATACCACTTTCATAGTGACATCAGTGGCACAAGTGTTCTTGTGAGATATTGTCAGACTTCATGGCATTCCTCATAAGATCATCTCAGATAGAGATTCACTTTTTACATCCTCCTTTTGGAGAGAGCTTCAGGCAGAATTGGGCACTAGGCTCAATTTCAGTATAGCATACCACCCTCAAACATATGGATAGACCAAGAGGGTTAATTAGGTTTTAGAGGACATATTGTGCATGTATGTGATGGATCATCAGGTCAAGTGGGAGGAGTACCTTCATCTGGTTGAGTTTTCCTATAATAATGGGAATCATTCCTCTATAGGTATGCCGCCATATCAGGCCTTGTATGGTAGACCATGCAGGAAACCACTGAGTTGGGACAAAATTGAGGATAGAGTACTGATTGGGCTTCAGTTGGTCAGAGATATGGAGCAGTAGGTGGTTTTAATTAGACAACGTCTTAGAGAGGCTCAGGATAGACAAAAGAAGTATGTAGATGTGAAGAGGGTTGATCATGAGTATATGGTTGGAGATAGGGTTTTCTTGAGAGTGCACCCACATACAAGTCCAATCCATTTTGGAAAGGGCTCTAAGTTAGCACCTTGCTTTTTCAAACCTTTTGAGATCTTGGAGAGGATAGGACTAGTTGCCTATCATCTAGGTTTTCTACCCAACCTATCACACATCCACGATGTGTTTCATGTATCTATGTTATAGAAATATATTTATGATGAGTCTCACATTATAGATTGGGATGCCTTGCAGGTGGAGTCAGATAGATAGCTAGCCTTGGAGCCCATTTTCATTTTAGCCTGATGGATCCTAGCACTTTGAGGTAGAAAGTTGGATCAGGTTATGGTCTAGTGGGATTATTATGATGAGGTAACGGCTTCATGGGAGGATGCAACATAGATGAGATCACAATACCCATACCTTTTTGATGAACTCCAAGAGGAAGTTCATGCGTAGGGGGGGAGGATGTGAGGCCTCACCCCAACCCATCATAGCATTTTTGAGCCATTCACATTTTGATACTTTATGGTTTGATACTTGGATATACTTTTGATTGTTCTGACAGAGACTCATGATATTATATTTCATGATGATGGTTACATTATGCGGAGTATATTTTGATGTGGATTAGAACCTAGATATATGGTTGATTTTGGTTATACATGATTAGATATGTGATTTGATGAGAAATATTTAATCATGATTAGATTTTAATTTTTCATGGATTATGCTCTACGTTAGGAAGTAGCATGGATAATATGTCATGATGATTTATGAAGATACTATGTTTAAATACTACTGAATGAAAATTGTAATTAGGAAATGAATTTTGCATATTGATTAATGTTTCTAATTATGAGTTGTATATATATATATATATATATATATATATATATATATATATATATATATATATATATATATATATATATATATATATATATATATATATATATATATATATATATATATATATATATATATATTTACATCTGGTTTTATTACCTTGGACTATTGATGCTCGAGTTTAGTGTGCAGGAAAGAAAATCATGGAATTATTCAAAGAATCAGGGCTAGACACATGTGAATTGAGTAAGCCAAGGTTTAATCTAATGAAGAGATTGAAACCTCGTTATAATGTGATATTTGTTGTAAACATAATTTGTATGTGTGCTAATAGTTTAAATTCATGTTGTTAATTGGACATGTCATTTGTGAATGTGATGTGTATTTTATGGTGTCACTTGACACTTGTATTGTCCATGTGGATGGTGACATGTCAAATTAGGGTTTGGGAAAGAATCACCCAACCTTATAGGATATTATATTAATCCCACTTGCATGTAGATGTCTTGTAGGGATCACATCAAGTTGGAACTCGGATTTGAACTTTGGAGGTACTTTAGAGGGGTTAAAAGTGACTCGAGTGTAATTTTGGCCAAAATTAGCTAACCTTAGAGGGGGTACCTTGGGTTGGGGGCTAGTTTTTACCTATGCGGAAGTCTAGATCACCATTATGGCCCTCCAAAAAGGCTACTTTTCAGAAGTGGCGAAAATGGAGATGACCACATGCATCTAACTTGTCCCACACTCCTTACCAAACTAACAATTAATAGGGGGACAAGAGGTAAGACCAAAGGACTAGAGGGCATGTCTCATTAATTTATAGGTCTTGAGTACACTTTTGGAGGTCTTTTTAGAGGGTTTGGAGAGACTTAGTGGGTGTTCACCCACTCTCTAATTTTAGAGACACTTAGGGTTGGAGAAAGGGGAAAAGACAAGGGAAACAGATAAGGAGCTCTTCTCAACTATCTTCTTCCTATTTTTCTTGGACCAAGGTTGGTGAATTCTTGCCATGGAGGAATGCTCTTACATTTTTTTTTGTATATTGTTGCTTTGGATGAACATGTAAATTTTGTATAGTGTTCTTGTATGCAAATTTTTTTTATTGTTGTGATGGGTTGGGATGCATTTGGATTTTGAATCCTTCTTATTCTTTTGGTTTTGGGTGTGTTGTTTATGGGAGTTGAAGGCATCACTCACCCTTTGGGAAGGGAAGTAGTGGCCTTGGGTGAAGGGGTTAGTTGGGCTCTCCATTGTAGTGAGAGTCTCTCATCTTGGAGAAGAGGGAAAATTTCAAGGGGTATGGGCTCCATGAAGCCATGTTGTAAATGTTGTATTTGAGAATGGAAATGACAAAATTTGTATATGGAAGGAATGTCAATATAGCTTTGGAAAGACATGGAAAACTCTTGTTGGGAATTTTTATTGGTATGGCATTCTCCTCCTTGGAAAAGCCCACCTTCACCCTACTTCAATGGGTTTGGAAAACTCATTTGTGAAGCCATGGTTGGGAGTTTTATGTAGTCTTGTGTTTGCATGTTTGTATGCATTCTTGTTGTATATACCCATTTAGTCTTGATTATCCAAGCTCGCGGGTGGTCTCCTTGAGACCTTGGATGGGAGGTGAGCTCTTCATGGTTTACCCTCTTCATTTGTAGGTTATGTAGGCCATTTTTCTTGTAAGAGCACCTTGGAAGAGATCCTCATTTTGTTGTCAAGTGAAAGCAAAGATGTGGAAATTACATTGTTGCAATGTTGTAAATGAACCTCTTTTCATTGTTATTCTTTATTGTAATAGTGGAAAGTATATCATGTTTTTAGGGAGCAATGAAATTTTTTATGGAGAAATGATTGCAAGGATGATAGGGAAAATGCATCTTACTTGACTTGTCGTAAAAAAAAAAACTATGTATGGAAACAATGAGGGAAACTAATTTATGTCGCAATTTCTCCTTGTGTTGTATTAAGTTGATATTAAACCTATCTAGTTCCATTTCAATAGCATGTTGTTGTTGTAGATTGAATTTTCAAATCATGTTGAAAGGATAAAAAGTTTAAAGTTTTAGTTGTGTATTTATGAGATTTAAATTTATGTTAAGTTACATTATAGTCTTATAGATCTTAGAAAAAAATTCATCCTAGTTTGTGTGCATCTCAATAAAAAGAAAAAAAATATATACCTCTTTTGACACTTAGCAAAAAAGAAGAAACAACTAAGTAAATAACACAAGAGAATAAGGAAAAATGCTCAAAAAGAGACCTACAGGTCTCTGGAATTTGTATGGGAGAAAAATAAATTCTCCCATACTCTTCCAAAATTACACAGTCAATATTAAAACATTATTTTCTAACCCACTTGGCAAAAGAATAAGTATTTAAATTAGTAGCAAATGCAAACTCCAAGTAAGGCTACTTGGGTGGGACCCACCTGGGTGGCCACCCAAGAAGCCCATAAAAAAGGGGGCTCTTAAAAAATAAATAATATAAAATGCTAAGGACCGAAATCCTTTTAAAAGACAAAAAAAAAGAAAGAAAACTTTACAATTAAAAATCATTTATACATCTCATAGTATGCTTTTTGCATGAGAGAAGAAAAAAAAAACATATAAAAAAATTAATAAATGATTAAAAAAAAGGGGGGTTTTGAAGTTTAGGGGTCCCCACCCCCTGTCTTGGGCTTGCGCATGGCAGGGGCCCACATTGCCATTGGTAGGATCCGCAAGCTGCCACGACAACGCAGGGAGGGCCCGCCGTCCGTTAGGGACTTTAAAAGGTAAAATTTATTTTTATTTTATTTTTATTATTGTATTTTTTTTACCAAAGTTTGCATTATATGAAACTTTCAAAAAATATATTTAAACTTACTTAATCCTTTTTATCACTATTTAGTTATTTCTTTAAGTTATGTTATTTAATTAATAAAATATGCTTTTATTTAATATGCAGGATTTAAGTTTAATTAAATTACTAAATGTGTTTATTTTATAATAAATAAATATGTTTTTATTTAACATGTAGGATTTAAATTTTAATCTATGTTGTATTTAAATTATAAAGTATGTTGATTTAATCGACAATTAATGCCACAATTAAATTGTAAAATATATTTTATTTAGAAATTGATTATTTAAAATTTAATTGTCTATTAAGTTAGATAAACTCCATTCATAAATTATAATCCTTGTATATATTTCGTATATTGTTCAAATGATAACATTGAGTTGTAACGTCCCTAGAAGTACGATGCTTAGGGAAAGCCTATTATTGATGGTTAAGTTATTAAATTAGTATTTCACTTCATAAATTTAACTATGGGTAATAGAATTTTACATAAAGAATTATTGTCTCTTTGAAGTTAGTTAATTGTTTTAGACCTTATAAAACTTACCTTATTGAAATTAAAAGAAAACTAGTTACACCTAGGTATATATGGACTTACCTTTAATGGAAGTTTAAAATGGAGTTAATTTTCTCAAAGGGTCCAGCTTGTTTGGATGCGAACTACATAACTATGGTTATGAATCTAGATCCATTAGATCGATGTCGATATATTACACTCCTAAGAACCCATTTGGGGGTTTAACGATAATGAAATTACGTTAGTAACATACCCTATAGAAGTAACACCCTTTCACAATTAAATTCTTCGCACGAAGGAGATGAATGCACCATTATATTCCCTTCGTGTCATACCTCACTAACTGAACAGGAAGCTAAGGTTAATGCTTCAGATAACTAACCCTAGGTTAGGGTTGGCTTAACTATAGTCTACTTATCCTTGAACCAATGAATGTTATCTTCAAACATCTAGTTTAAAATAAAAATATTGTTACATTTTTTAGTGTTAAATTTTTGGGCATTACACTCTCCCTCTGCCCCATCCGGCATGCGTGCCCTCGTGCAGCATTCAGATGTCAGAAAGAATTGTAGGGGGGAGGGTTTAGAAAAAAATAAAGATGTTTAATTTATTATAATGTTTTATTATATTTATTTAAAGTTTCTTTTACATGTTGACATTATCCTTTTTATTGTTAAGTTTAAAATTGTTCATTCTTAGGATAATTTATTTAAAATATGATTATTCTTTAAGGGTTTTTAATTATTACATGAAGTATACAACTCAATTAATTTAAAGTTAGATTAGTTTTTATATTTAATATTTAAATGATAAATGTTTAAATATTAAATTTAATAGATTTGTTTTATTAAATTAAGTTATGAATTTAAATTAGTTGTTAAGGTAGGTTTGAATCTAAATTAGATTTATTTATTAAATAGGTTTATATATACATAAGTTTTAATTGCTTATTAAATGGATTGTTCATTAAATTAGTTTTATTTAGTGAAAAAAAATTGTATCTTATTTAGATTAATTTGTTTAAAAAGAGTAGATTTATTTTATTAAAGATTTATTCAATAGTTTATTGTATATTCTATTCTGTCGATGTTATCGACTACTTATCATCGCCCTATGATCTTGTCCAAGGACTAAATGACCTTATTAGACTTGATAGCCAAATATCATGCACAGTTGACTTTTGGTCAATTCTAGTCAAACCTAAGACAAAGTGTCTCAGTTTGCATGCACAACCTCTACCAGTTATGTTGTAAATCTTAGATACTTGTAGGAAGCCAATTTCATGCACAGATGACTTTTTGGTCAACTTGATCAAACCTTGGACAATGCCTCAGTTTGTGTGCATGAACCTTACCCTGACAAGTTTTAAACTTAGTAGAACCTCGTTAGTCATGTTTGGGCTCAGTTGATTTTTTGTTCAACCCTCGGTCAAACCTTGGTCAAATGCCTTGGTTTGTGTACCCAAGTATTCCTAGATGCATTATATTTCCTTTTCACTTGAATGCATGTACTTCAGTGCATGGTTGACTTTTGGTCAACTTTAGTTGACTTTTAGTCAATTGCCTTAATTTGCATGCCGGTTGAAGCTAGTAGTCTAGGGAACCCTGAAGTATAATTAGGAGTTGTTTGAGAAAGTTTGACTTTTGGTCAAACTTGGTCATCCTTCCATGGTTTGACCCTTGGGGTGTTTTTAGACACTTCGATACTTCCAATCATATATTTTCTCTTTGCACCATTTTGCATGCACGTAGAGTCTTGTGCTAGTTAGTGCTTCTCTTCCTAGTTGCGTAAGTGTGTTTGTTTTAGTTGGTTAGTAGGTGTTAGGAAAAAAATTTATAGTTCTATTTTGCTCATTTTTGGGCATGACACTCATGAAAGATCTCAAAGTCACTCATCAAATCTGAAAACTCTTGCAAGTGCTTACTTGTAGAAACAAACTTCTTCCCACTAAAATTTGGTAAACATTTCCTAATCTTAGTAGGAATAATATTGGGGAATCCTCTAATTCCATCAAAAAAATGTCTTGTATCTTTGCATAGATAAAAATATATAAGAACCTGACATGGGTGTCATACTATGTGAAAACATACTTGGTGTTTATTACATATGCATTAAAACCACACCCACTTATACATTATTATTTTACATCTTGTAGCATAACCTATTTCTCTATCACCAAATGCAACTAAAAAATACTTCCACACCCTAATGCATAAGCTGAAAATCTCATAAGTATCTAACAACTACCATTACCTTAGTGCTGAAATCACTCAATAGGGAAACAACTTTTTTACAACTAATTTTCATGAAAAACTTTGTGTACATGAAAATCAAAATACTTGGAGGTGTTGTGGCTACAAATCTTCTTGTTGGATGGAAAAACTGATAGATCTAAAGATTGCTTCACACCTTCACTAAAATATTTGGTAGATTCACCACCTCTTTGTAGAGGAAAAATGCTACAGCTGAAAGTTCCTTTCTACTCATACTTTCTGAAAAACTAGCATCAACACAACAACACTTTAGCATCAACAACATAAGATCTTAATATTTCCTTCCTTAGCCAAGAACCACATCAAAAGAGCCTCAAATCTGTCTCAATAAGGCTGAAAATCCTTCATTTCTTTCACTTTAACAATTCAACTGGTGCAAAAAGAGATCTTGGAGTCACCACTCACACTTGGTAAGAGGATACAAAATCTTTTCACAACATGGACAAGATTTGACCAGATTTACACTTGATGACACTAACAGATTATAAAACCACCTTTGGAAAGAAACTTTTGAAAAAAGGTGAACAACATTTAAAACATGACTCTATACAACAACAACTCAGGGTAAATTCAACAAAGCAAGGAACATCTCACTATAAAATTTGTTGCACAATTTTTTAGAAATATCTTGAGTTGTTGGTGACATGGATAGGCTAAGAGAACTAGGAAATAATTTTTAAGAAATGCAAGGAGACAATCACTATGAACCTTTGCTACAATAGATTATAACCAGAGACTCTAGCATAGATGGACAAAAACCTCTTTTTATCACCATCCCTAGTAGAGTTGTCTCTTTGTTGGTGACTCAAATGAGAAGAGTTGACAACAACTGGTAAAATAATTTGATATACCAAATGTTAGGAATGAATGCTAAAGCCTTTGGTAGTCATTCTGTAGCAGTGGTTGTTGCATTCATGGCTATGATTGTCATTGATGTCAACACAGTGATATTCTGGAGTTTAGCAGAGAAGCAGGCACAATTTTTTTTTGCGCACATGTTATATTGTAGATTGAGTTATGCACAGTTGATGGTATGTTCTTTGGTGTGTTATTAGCCTATGGTTAGGAGTGCAAAAGGAAATTCATTTATTCATGAAAGTTATAAGCATTTTGGTGGAAGCAGTATTCTGGCAGTGTTCCTAAGTAGCGGTTTTTGGTAATCAGAGGATATCTCCTAACCGAGATGGAATCTAATTTTGTGCAATTAAAGGTTTGAGACTCATTGGTGGTGATGTGGTTCATAGTGAAAACTTTGAGGTCACATGATTGGAAAGTTATTATATCTGGAAGCCGATAATTTTATGTAATTTTGATGTAGCATGTTGAAATTATTATTTTGTATTTGCATGCCGACTCATTTGTAATTATTTGAGTGTGGTATAAAGGAAGGAATGTTTTCCTTGTTATGTGAGGATTTTAATAGTTGTGATATGAGATTATTAAATTTGTGATGCGAATGTATGCATGAAGTGAAGAAAAGAGCTAATTCAGTGATGAAGGAAGACTTGCCAAGTACATAGATCTGGATTTGTGATCTTGTGTAGCAGAGAGTGCGGTTTTGGCATAGTGTGAAGGAGGTAACATATTTCATATTATTCTATTGAATAATCCTAAGATATATTGGACAGTGAGTTTAAAGATCTTGCCTTGAAGCTGTTTGGGCAGTGGGTCCTTCTGTCTTCCATAACTCCTAACAGGGTTAGAATCTTTTAACAGGGATTCAAAATCTCCTAACAAAGTTCATATGTACTGAATGTATTTCATAATAATCCTAATAGGGTCCATCCTCTAACAAGGAACTTTCATATTAGTGCATCATTTTGTGGGCATCATTCCCACCGGGGTTTACTCTTTGATCAAGAGGTTCCCTAGTTAACATATCTTGTGTTATTGTGTCATTGTGTATGATTATCTTTCTATGGTTGGTTACTGCATTGATTATATGGTTTAAGTTGTTGAAGTTGATATTGAAGTTGATGATAAATGGTTTAATTATTAGATAACTGATTCACCCCACCCCTCTCAGTTATCTTGGTGGTCTTTACTTTCTAACACCAAATACCAGAGATCAAAAATAGGATCAACAAGACTGTTACATCTCCTTCCCCGACTTAGTTTCCATCTTGTTGGTTTCTATTTTGATAGGGTTTATACTACAAAGTAGCTACTAGTAATATTCAACAAATTCTATGGAGAAGCCAACTCTGAGTAGAAAAATCCTAGGATAAATGGACTAACTAACAAGGATAAAAATCATTATGCAAAACCAAGGTAGGTAAACCTCAATTCCCTTTTAATACACACTTTACAAACTTATAATATGACATTGTACAAACACATATGTCTCATATAAGGCATCAAAACATGACAAGGAGATACTAGATGAAGGCTAATCACCCATTAAACATCAAACTGCATGGAGTATGGGTAGGGTACAACACTTACTTTTCATAAAAGTAAATGATGTTCTCTGATTTAAAATAGATTTGTAGCTAGAGAACAAAAGGAACATGAGTATACAATACTTATGCAAAATGTCACACCCATCTGAGATCAGTGCCTCATCCTATTGGGCCTTGGACTCAATGAGAAGCATCACACCATATAATAGAATTTTATCAATATAAAATGATCTAAGAAAATTTGCATTACAACCTTCTTTAACTGTAACCCCAACCCAACTTACTTATCAAATCCTTGCACATAACCAATAAATCTGTAACTTCTAACAATAATTTAATTGATTCATTATACCAAAGCATGAAAGGAAAGCCACATATCTCACAAAAAGAAACTAAGAGACAATAAATATTTTTTTATTCCTCTTAAAACTTATCCAGCTTGTACAATGGAGAGAACTGAATCAATATAGTATTTCATTACAAGACTCATGCTACTTCTACCATATAATACTAAATACAACAGAGATACCAAGACTATACACATAACCAAGCATTACAACCTTCTTTAACTGTAACCCCAACCCAACTTACTTATCAAATCCTTGCACATAACCAGTAAATTTGCAACTTCTAACAATAATTTAATTGATTCATTATACCAAAGCATGAAAGGAAGCCACATATCTCACAAAAATAAACAAAGAGACAATAAATATTTTTTTAATTCCTCTTAAAACTTATCTAGCTTGTACAATGGAGAGAACTAAATCAATATAGTATTTCATTACAAGACTCATGCTACTTCTACCATATAATACTAAATACAACTAGAGATACCAAGATTCATAATATTTCTCTTATGGAAGATTTACAATGTTGTCTAAAAACCAAAAAAACTTGCTACTGGAACCAAATATGTTTGGAGCCAAAGAATGGTCTCTCAAAAAAAAGGAGTGGAACCTAGAACCAAAGGGTTGGAATGCCTGTAAAAGAGAGAAGGAAAGAACATATAGACATAAAAAAGAGATCAAATCTGACCTGATGCTACCACCTATACCTCTTCAATCTGATTGACCAAGACATCTTCTCCCTCCTACACTAATGACCCTGAGATTCCAAAATTAATTGGAATGCAACAAGATTTGAGTCAAAACCTAAAAATGACCTAAAAATCTTTAGAATTTTTTGGCCATAAGTGAGCCCTTGACTCTAGTACATGACACATCAAACACATCCATTTATGGAAAACCCATCACATCTCTATCCCTACTTTTGAAACACCTCCTTATTGTCCAGTGAAACTTTCGTGATAGTATGATGGCCTGGCACCATTTTAGCTTTCAATCACTATCCACTAACCCTCATACTGCATGAAACAAACCATCAATCCTTTACTTTTTGGGAAATCAAATGATAATAACTGGTCTATTTAAATTTTGACCTTTGACATGGAATGTGGATAGATAAATTGACAAATAGAAACACCCAAGTCACCAACTCATTACCCAACACCATCTTTATCAATACTGGCCATCCATGAACACATGGAAAGATCTCGTAATCAAACGCTAGATAAAGACTGACTAAATTGGATCATGGGATCAAGAGAATAATCAATCCTATCCTTTCTTTAACAATCACTTGCAACACAAACTCATCCTCATGCACTAAAAGTTGATCAACATTTTGACTGGATCAAAAAATCTTCATTGATTTTACCCATGTGCTAAAATATTATAACATAAGTTGCAAATATCCTAACCATAGCACAATCAACAACTTCAACATTTCAAAACTATGCAATTTAATTGACCAATCAACCACCTCCATCTGTCATCAACTATCATGAAACCCAACCCCATGCTCTTAGTCACAAATGAACCAAGACACATGGTGCCATCTCGTGATCTCGCACAGAATAATCTTTGAGAAATTTTAATCAAAAGATCATGAGGGTTGCCAATATTTGAAACAATTTAATCCCTAAGCACCGATGAGGTAGAGTATCCATTGAGAACCTTTTCAGATAGATTAAAATATCACCATTGAAAATAAGCATGTTTTGAAATATGGATGAAAATTATTAATCCAATCTTTAACCAAGAGGAATACCAAACATAACTTAAGAT
Source organism: Chamaecyparis obtusa (assembly GCA_027943335.1). Lineage (NCBI taxonomy): Eukaryota > Viridiplantae > Streptophyta > Pinopsida > Cupressales > Cupressaceae > Chamaecyparis > Chamaecyparis obtusa. The sequence continues at coordinate 1,041,362 of BSBK01000591.1, forward strand.
ATCAACGTAAACAACTGATCAATGAATAATTGATAGATGGAAAAGCCTCTCCATCTCCTGATCAACTAGGTCCATCCTATGACATCATCATAGGATCACAGGGTGAATGAGAAAATAACAAGTAGCCCACCACTTGAAAAAGTAAAGGGTCCTACAAAACATGAATAGTTAATCCATAACTCATTGAAATAAAAGGAAAGGCTATGAGGTGAGACCTTAATAAAATACAACTTGGGGAGAGAAATATTAAAGGATCCACACTTAATTATTTAGTTGCTAGGTTTTAACAAATAGGTCCCCTTTTAATGACGAAAACTCTTTGGCCTTATGAGCCAAGAAAGGTAATGACAAAAAATAATAACATAGGGTTTATTGAAAAGATTTTAATTGATCCAAAACTCTAAACCCTAACAAAAGAACAGGGGGTCAAAAATGAACATAAGGGCATAAAGAAAGCTGAACAACATACCTCCTCTCATGATAAATCATGAAAATTGCAAGGTATTTGGATGCCTGAAGGCTAGAACAGGGCACTTACTCAAATTTTTAAAGGGCTTCTACAAATTTCAACACTGGTAATCTCAAGAATTTGAGAGTACCAATGGTACCTTTTCCAAATCCAAGTTTCAAAGGGTACTTATCTAACCTTTCATACTAGGCTCTTGAGGCTTTCTTTAATCCATACAAATATTTCTTCAATCAAAAAACCATGTCATTCTAATTTTTCAAAGGAAAACCATTAGAATGCTCAACATAGACTTCCTCTTTCAAATTTCCATTAAATAATGTTTACTTGACATCCATCTGATATACCTTGAAGTTTGTATAAGTATCATATACAAGAAACATTATGACTACTTCTATTCTAGCAATAGGGGCAAAGGTCTCCTCACAATAAATACCTTCCACTTGTGAATACCCTTTACAAACAAGTCTATCTTTGTTCCTTATCACAACACCATATTCATTCAATTTGTTTTTGAGTTCCCATTTAGTTTCAATTACATTATTATCTTTAGGTCTAGGAACTAAAATCCAAGTCTTATTCTTTTCAATCTGTTCCAACTCTTCCTCCATAGCATTAATCTAGCTTTCATATTTATAAAATTCATCAATATTTTTAGGCTCAACTTGTGAAATCATAAAAACTTAATCTCCTTCAAGTCTTTCTCTAGTATTTACACTTGAATTATTATCACCAATGATCTAATTCCTTGAATGATTTATCTTTACATACCTCAGAGTTTTTGGAATATATTTTTTAGAAAACTCAGTGTTTCAAATTCATTATCAACTATATCTTCTTCAACCCGATCAAATGATCCATGTTGATTCTAATCTTGACTTTGTGAAGACACAATATGATTCTCTTCATCATCTAACTCATAACTGTGATATTTTTCTTGTTTCTAAAGAGTTTCATCCACTTTTACATTAGAAATTTCAAGAATCTTTCTCAATCTATTGTTATAACATTTATATGCCTTTCTCTTTGTAAAATATCCAAGAAATATTCCCTCATCACATGTAGGATCAAATTTCCTTAGGTATTCATCTCTCTTAATATAGCCTTTTCTTCCAAAGATTCTAAATTACTTCATAGTAGGAGTATGACCATACCAAATTTCATAAGGCATCTTACCAGCTCCATGCTTAATCTGAACTCATTTCAAAGTGTAGACTTACAAACTTACAACTTCTCTCTAGTAGATTTGCATAACTTTTATGTCCTTTCTATGTCAAATATTTTTATGTTCCTTCACTCTACAATCCCATTCTACTGAAGGGTTCAGGGAGAAGACATCTTCCTTTTTATTCCATGCTCTTCATAGTATGCATTAAAATCTTTTTATGTAAATTCTCCTCCTTTATTTGATCTTAGACACTTCATCTTGAATCCTATCTCAGTCTCAACCATATCTCTAAAGATCTTGGATTTTTCAAAAGCTTCATATTTCTCCTTAAAAATGTAACCCACATCATCCTAGAATAATCACTTATGAAAAAAATGAAATATTTATCTCCATAGTAGCTCCTATTTGTAGTAGGACCACACAAATCTATATACACCGAATCTAACAATCCCCTAGAAGAATAAATCTTTCTCTTAAAGATATATTTTATTATCTTTCCCAATATACATTCCTTACACATCAAATTATTAGGTTTCAATAACTTAGGAAAATCTCTTACATCATTAGAAGAATTGATATTCATAAAGTTATCAAAATTTACATGACAAAATATTTTATGCCACAACCAACTATCATAAATTTTAGCAATCAAGCATATATTTTTTGCATTATTTAAATGAAAAACATTACCTCTGGTCTTTGTACTTGATGTAATCTCATTTCCTATACTTCCCAAGATTATCCAATCTTTGAATTGTAAGTTGTATCCTTTGGAAACAAGACATCCAACACTCAAAAGATTATTATTCAAACCATCAACATACAAGACATCATCAATATTGTTCTTACCATAAAGAGTAATTTATCCTCTCCCTTTGATAAAGCAAGGAGTATCGTCACCAAATCTGACACCACCACCATCATAATTTCCAAAAAAAAAATTCTTCTTATATCCTATCATGTGATGTGAACATCTACTATCTATCACCCATTCATTCTTATGTTCAACATGTGAAACGTGATCTTTTTCTTCATTCTATAAAATAGGGTTTTCATCCTTAATAGAAACAAACATAATTTCATCTTCACTCTTCTCTAATTATTCATTAGTCACACCTTCACTAGAAAAATAAAACTTCTCATCATATTTAGGTTGATACTTCTTAGGCTTATTATTAGGAAATCTCTTAGGACATCTAGAACCAAAATGACCAATCTTATTACAAGAAAAACATTTCAGAGGTAAATTTCCTTCATACTTACCTACACCTTTAGAGACTCTCTTAGCAATAAAGGCTTCTAACTCATCCAATTTTATTTCCTCTTCTTCAATCTCTTCTAATTCCTTAACATATCTAGATCCATACTTAGATGAACTTGAGAAATTTCACCATAATCATATCTATGCTTTTCCTTAGAAATAGTAGCTTTAAATATAGAGTCAAGCTTAGGTAAACTATCACCAAATCTAGTCATTTCAAATGCAGATAACTTACCAACTAGTGTATCTCTTGTCATAGTTGTTAAAGTTTTAATTTCTTCAATAGAAACAACCTTGGTATAATAAGTAGGAGGCAATGATCTCATAATCTTCAAGAAAATTTAATCCTCATCCATCACTCCATAGACACATCTAATTTCAACAACTAGTTCGGTCACCTTCCCTACAAAAGCATCAATGTTCTCATCTTCATTTATCCTAAGGTTTTCAAGCTTTCCTTTTAGAATTTTTATATTTTCCCACTTCACATAGATATCTCCTTCATGGAGACTTCCTAATTTTAACCAAATCTCATGTGATATAGTCAAATCCATGACATTAGTTTACTCTACATCTAATAAGGAACTATAAAAGGCTTCATTCTCTCTCATATTGAATTTAAAATTCTTCTTCTCATTAGGGGTAGCATTAGAAAGATCTAGAGGAGGCTAGTAGTATTTCTTATACACTTCTCAATATTCCAATCCTATGCGTATCAAATGTGTAATCATTCTACCTTTCCAAGCTCCTTAGTTGGTTCCATCAAAATTCAGACTGTCCTTCTTAAAATCTTCCATCATGGATCTCCTCAAGTGGTCAAACTTCCAAAAGAGGACCAAGAATCTATACCAATTGTTAGGAAAAATGCATAACACACAACTGAGAGGGAAGGGGTGAATTAGGGAAAAACCATGGTGGCGATCAAACCCATGAGATATTTTACTAACACAAGAAACCCTATTAAAGGTACAATGGTAATGCACATTCATTCAAGCTCACTACCTAGAGCTCACTTCTCAAAATAAGAAAGGGATACAACCCTAATATTACAACAAGGGAAACAACCCAAGATGGACAAATATCCACTGTGGACAATAATCCACTAAATTATTATTTGATAGATAACATATGATATGCTAGAATAGTTACAATGAAGTAAAACTAAACAATCAATAGACTCCACTCATACCTCTACTCAACAACCCTGATACAAAATATTCTCACACTATACACATCCAACAATTATCCACCTCTATCATCATGCTTTGCACTCACAAATAATTACAACTTTATAATCAACTCATCAACTTATTCCATAAGGTCAACCAACACCACCTTAATTAAAAATCTTAATGTTACTATAATTGATGGTGATGATAATGAAGACCAACCAAGATCAAAGGAATACAAGATAGTAGAAAGGTTAGATCAATTATTATCTTTTCATTGATGTCAAGAAATTGATTTCTAGTTTATATTATGTTGCTATATCATTCAGAGTATGATATAAGTTCAATGAGTTAAGGAGAAGAAGAAATAAGATGTTGTGAAGTTGAATAACTTTAATGGGAAACTAATATAGATCAGAAAATGCTAAGATTATGTTGATATAATTACTTTCTACCTAACATATGATTATATCAAGTCGGTAAAGTATGGTAATGAAGATTTGAAAAGTTGGTAAGAAGAATAGTTTTGGCCACTGAGAAGGAAAAGTCACTCAGTAAAGAGAGAAAGTAATTTGGTAAAAGAAGAGTAAGTTTTAGTAAAGGAAAAGGAACTCAAGGAACCGAGCATAAAATTTAGGCACTGAGTGAAGTTAACCAAAATTCCTAGTTATCCATCGAGAAAGGAACAAAAATTAAATAATTATTAGAATGACTTTTAGTGATTAGCTATGATGAGATGGAAGGTTATGATGATAAGTAAAGTTAGTTAGAGAGATCTACAATCAAGAAAATTCTTGATGATGATCTACGACTTAGATCTAAATGGTTAAAATAGAAGGAACAAGTTTCAAGAAAGTACAAGTTTTCAGGTGAAGGTAAAACATGTTACCGAGATCCAAATACATTGTATAAGTTTATGAAATGAATTAAATGGCTAAGATTGATCAAAGGAAAATGTAATAGATAATATTAAGTGAAAAAACATGTCTATATAAAAGATGGATTTGTATGAACAAATGGCTAGCAAATTGAAAAGTTGATAAGTCACTGACTGATGCAATGAAGAAGGAAAAGAAGGATTCCAAGTTAGAAAGTAGAATTTGATGAAGTGTTGAAGCCTGTGGAAAGTGAAGGATTGAAGTGAAAATAGAAGAGCATGCAAAGGATCTGATTATGCAAAGGACAACTACAAATCTATAGGTCAAACTATTTACTATTTCTTATTAGCATTTGTAACAATGAAATTTCCTAACCGAGTAGACCTAACAATCTTATTGTAAAATATTTGCAAAAGGTAACTTTATAAAGAGTGTTCAAAGTCCTTTTACCAAGCCACTCCTAATAGGGTCAAGATCCTAATAGATCTAAGGTAAATCCCTTGACTGGGTCACACCTAACAGTGTGTATTGTAATCTTTAACTAGATTGGCTCTTAATTGGGTGTACTTCAAAAGAGTATTTTCTTAGTGGGTGACAATTCCCCAATGGTTTTTCCTAAAGCTAGGTTTCCATGTTAAATACTGGTGTTACATGTGATGAATGATTTATGTGAATGATTTTTTGATTCTTAAGTCTTATTTACTGTTCTCAGTAAATAGTGAATTATGTTTAACCGAGTTAATTAGAGAAATTTTTTAAGGTACAAAGGATTGGGGATTACTGATTGACCCCCCCTCTCTGTAATCCAACAATTGGTATAAGAGCTAAGCACTCTAGAGAGATAAATTTGAAAGACTTGAGTAAAAGATCCAAAGATGTATCAGAGAGAAGTACCTAAGCTAAAGAAGAAGAGTTTCTCTACATGACAAAGAAGGATGAGATTGTATCTATCTTGGATTGGATAATCTGCACTAAATCTTCTAGATAATGACTACACTCCACCACAACCCAGACCCATGACAATTGATCAGATGAGAGAAAATTAGGAACACAATGCAATAATGATTGAGATTTCTTCTTCCCTTACCGGTGTTGAATTCAATGATGTTAATGACCATGTTAATTCAAAAGAGATGTGGGATAGGATTACACTTATCTGTGGAGGAGATCAACATGTACAAAAATTGAAGGTTGATAGTCTCAGAGGAAAGTATGATGAAATGATAATGAAAGATGAAGAGAACATTACTCAATATAGTTACAAAATCAAGGAAGTTGTAAGTGACATCAGAGGTGTTGGTGGAAAAATGACTAATGAAGAAGTGGTAAGTAAAATTATGAGAACTCTTTCTTCTAAGTATTCTATTAGAGTATCTATTATTTAGGAGCTGAGATCCATACCAAATAATTTTGTTACTCTTGAAGCATTAATTGGTAAGTTGACTACATTTGAGCTTAGAAATTATGATAATGGTCTACCGACCATTGAAACTACATTTAAATCATCTGTGAGTATTGTAACTTCAATATAAGAGAGAGAGAGAGAGAGAGAGAGAGAGAATCATAGTAGTTCATATGGAAATGAATATGACAATATCCTAACCGAAGATAAAGAACAAGAAGAGTTGGAAGCACTTTTGGCTAAGAGACTACCGAGAGGTAAAGGAAAGTATAAAGGCAAATTACCCTTGAAATTTTTCAATTGCAACAAGATTGGCCACATTGCATCTAGATGTCCTGACAATGACATGAATGATAAGAGTGATAAGAAGGAAAACCAACACCAAATATTAAGAGACTATAAGCATAAAGGAAAGAAGTCTTTCTACGTAGCTGAGGAAGGTATAACTAATGATGAATTTGATGATATAAAAGAAGGATATGAAGTTGTCTATGTTGTTGTAAAAGAAGACTCAAATGAAGAAAAGTATGAAGATGAAAAAGCACTTATTTATCATGTAAGTAAAACTGACCCATGTATTATTGATAGTGGATGTTCACATCATATGACTAGTGATATTGATAAGTTTGAGAACCTAGAAGAGTATGATGGAGGATTTTTCATATTTGACAATGATGCTCCATGTCCTATTAAAGGTAAAGGATTCATTTTATTGAATGAGAATATGAGATGTAATGATGCATATTGGGTCAAAGGTCTAAACTATAATCTATTGAGTGTTTCACAACCGAACAATACTAGCCACCAACTGGAATTTCAGAATAGAAAGGTGAAGATTTATGGTACTGGTGGAGATCTAATTGGAACTAGTGAACAATCCAAAGGTAACTTATTTTATCTTGATACTATTGCAAAGAGTTTCTTATTTTTTAAAATTGAGGATGTATGGTTATCAAATAAGTGTCTTTGTCATGTAAATTTTGATAACATGATTAAAGTGACAAAAAATAATAGAGTCATAGGTCTACAAAAATTAAGAAAACCAAATAAAGTGATGTGCAAGGAATGTCAGATTGGAAAGATGGCCAAATCAAGTTTGTCAAGAAAGTCTTACTCATTTAATGATATTTTGGAATTATCTCATACTGACCTTTATGGTCCTATAAAAATACAAAGCTATTATGGAGATCGGTATTTCATTTTTTTTATTGATGACTATTCAAGAATGATGGCTGTTATGTTTCTAAAAGAGAAGTCTGATGCATTCCAAATGTTCAAGTGGTATAAAGATAGAGTTGAAAAGGAAACAAGAAAACATAAATGTTTAAGATCAGATAGAGGAGGTGAATTTATCTTTGATGAATTTACTATCTTCTACAATGAAAATGGAATCAAAAGACAAGTATCTACACTGAGGACTCCACAAAAAAATTGTATAGATGAAAGAAGGAATAGATCTATAGTTGATTGTGCTAGAGCATTGTTGATTGATAAAAAGGTTGCACAAACATTCTAGAGAGAATCCATAAGTATTGTTGTCTACACACTCAACTGAGTATAATTGAAGAAAGGCACAAATAAGACACCTTATGAACTCTGGTATGGGCATACACAAAATGAAGGTAATCCAATTGATGCAACTGAGATGAAACAAGAAGGAATCAAAGAGAAATATGAGCCTCCATCGAGATATGAAAATGTTGATTAATAGTCTATTGATCCTATATTAGAAAAATATGTGATAAGACACTACTCACCGAGAAAAAATATTGGAGAAAATAATGGAGTCATGACAAGAAGTAAGTTGAAAGATAACACATGTTTAATTTTTGAGTTTGAGCAAAGGTTAGTCAAGGATGCACTAGGAAATGAAGATTGGATCAATGCAATGAAAGAATAAATTGATCAGATTGAAAAGAACAACACTTAGTCACTAGTACTGAGACCTAAGGATAAGAATGTGATTAGAACAAAGTGGATCTTTAGAAATATACTCAATGATAAAGGAGATGTGATCATAAATAAAGAAAGATTAGTTTACAAAGGGTATTTTCCCCTGTTTCTAAATTAGAGGGTGTAAGAATATTACTTACATATGCTTCCTATAAAGGATTCAAATTTTATTAGATGGATGTTAATTCTACATTTTTAAATGGAATACTTGAATAAGAAGTGTACATTGAACAAACTAAAGGATTTATTCAAAATTCTAACAAGGATATGGTCTGTAAACTACACAAGGCACTCTATGGATTGAAGCAATCACCCAAAGCATAATATGAAAGACTACACTCATATTTAGTTAAGACTAGATTTCAAAAGATGAGTGATAACAACAATTTGTATTTTAAATGTGATAATATTGATAAAATTTTGATTGTTGAGATATTTGTTGATGACATTATATTTGGAGGAAATGAGATAATGTCTAAATCATTTACTGAAGAGATGAGAAAGGAGTTTTATTTGTCTATGATTGGAGAGATTAAACTATTTATTAGACTATAAATTCAACAAGTTAAAGATGGGATCTACATAACACAATCTAAGTATATCAAGGAGATCCTAAAGACATTCAATATGGAAGAATCAAAATTGATTGGAACACCGATGGCTACTAGAAAATTATCAAAGGAAGATGATAGAAAGTAAGTAAATGAGACACTTTATTGACTCATGATTGGTAAACTAGAGTATGTTGTATATAGTAGGCATGATATTGCACATTCATTTGGTATTGTGGCAATGTTTTTTACCAACTCAAATGAGACACATATGTCTGTAGTGAAAAGAATATTTTGATATCTGAAAGGGATTGAAGATTTTGGTCTTCTATACACAAAAGGAGGAGATTTTGATCTCAAGATATATACTAATATTGATTGGGCTAGAAATATTGATGACAGTGTAGTGCCTCCCCTCCCTTGTTTTCCTCCTTGCACGAACATCCTAATGGTGCAGTTTCAAACTTCACACTTGTTGAGTTTGATCATGTTGGTCCCATCTGAGGGTGAACCGCCAAGAGGATCTGAATTTTTAGCATATTTTCAATGTCGTGCATTATCTTGAGATGTTGGGTGTGGTCTTGGATTGTATTCCAGTGACCCTTATAGATAGGGATGAGTCGATCCTGAGAGTGCAGTGATTTTTTCTATATTATATTTTATGATGACATCGTGAGATGCACCTAGTTAATCTTTGTCTTATGTTAATTAGGAAGTTATCATTGAGGGTCGTGATAGCTGTATTAAGGGACCCTACCACAATCCTATCATTGTATTTCTTTTTTTCCCTAAATTATAGAATTTGTAATTAGAAAATCTATGTTGATGCATTATGGATTTATATTCTGATGGATAGAGGTTTGACCTCTAATTCATGATGTACTATTTTCATGTTGCTTATGTACTCATGTCAATAATTCTAGGATTCTCTACGTTTGAAATAGGATTAATTGAATTCAAATGATCTTTATGATAGTGAAATTGAGTGCATGTTTTGTGGAAATTGAATTAGAACAAGGTAATTTGAATAATAAAAAGGTAAAATATATATTCTCATGTAGTTAAGATTATTTTTTGGGTGTATGTAATTTCTAGAAGTAATGCAGTAGGAAAGGTGTGTTGAGTTGAGAATTGAGTTGGTAGAATGTACCCTTTATGAATATTGAAAGATTACTATTTGGATATGCATGCTTACGTAAAAGATCATTTGAAGTTATTTTATGTTGAGACATGTATTAATAGAAAAGTGATTATTAGGTCATGATGTTGAGTAGGAGATTTTTCTTGGTATGCTTTGATGTTATAATAATGCGAGAAAAGCGAATCAATTGAAATGTTGCTTGTAAATGATTTAGGACATATTCTATGATTTGAATTTTAGGTCTTGATGTTATGGTATTTGATGAATTATTTAATTTTGAATATTATGCCTTAATATCATGTTTATGCAAGAAAAGTTCATCTGAGATGATCAAGGTTAGGAAGTTAGGTTAATTGATATATTTATGTGTTCTGAATTAACTTGTTTTGGAAATTGAGTAATATATTATTGAGATTATGTGAATTTCTTGTGAAATAGTGTGGATGCATTTGGATTATATGACATGTTTGAGTATGATTAATTATGGTGCATTTTATATGAATATGACATTTGATCTTTCATGAGCTACTGATATTTTGTCTAGTGTGCAAGAAATGACCATGGATTAAACAAGGGGAAATTAAAGATGGATGCATGTGAAAATCTTGTAAAGCCAAGGTTATCTCCAAAGGGGGAAATAACCTCATTGTTATGTATAATGTTGTAAAGTAATGTTTGATTTTATTATTTAATTGTTCTTATTTTTATTTTAAATTAATGTCTACTTGGCATGCCATGTGTGTAGTGATGTGTTGTAACTTTATGTGGTGTCAATTGACACGTGTTGTGAGTTGGCATGGCCAAGTGCATTTTTTATTAGTTGTCTTCACCCTTGAGTCACCTTGTAGAATCCCAAAGTTTGGTATCTTGGTTGTTGAGTCATGGGAGGGAATCTTATTTCAATTTTTTATGAGTCAACTCTTAGTGGACTTTTGAGAGGCTAAAAGTAACCCAAAGGGTTAGTTAGGGTTAAAATAGGATAACCCCATAGGTTTACTTTGGGTTGGGGGTCAAATTTTTACCAATAGGAAGTTTTTAGACCATTTTTGCCTCTTCTAATGATGCCTTTTTGAAAGGTGACGAATTTGGGAAGTGTGTCATGTCTTACTCTCTTTTCAACTTTAAATTTCCCTCTTGTTGAAGAGAGAACCCTTGGATAGTGTGCCCAATCATCTTTGATGTTAGGTAGGGTTTTCCTTTTAGTGGGATGGAGAGGATTTTGGTAGGTTGATTTCCCACTCTCTAATTTTGGAGACTTCTAGTAGACTTAGCAAGTTTTGGTGGAATTATCAAGGAATGAAGGATTGTAGGAAAGGGAGCTCTTCTCAATCCTCTTTTGCCATAGCTTGGAGTAAGGTTGGTTTCCCTTCCATGTAAGACTCTTTCTTTTGATTGTATGTGAAATGCAGATTTCTTTGTTATGTTATTGTAATGGTTTTGTGAAGCTTCATGATTTATTTCATGGCTTCTTGTTATGTGTTTATTTTCTAATTTTTTTTTAGTGTTTTTGTTTTATTGGGGTGTACAAGGCCAAACTCACCCTTGGGAGGGAAGATAGCCTTGATGGGTGAAGGGATTAAGTGATGCAGGAGCATCCTGGGTGTAAGAGAAATCTTGCATCACCCAAAAATATTTGTTTTTGCTTTTCAATAAGGGCTATCTTATGCAGAGCTGCTATTTCTAGAAACTTTCTATTTTTAGTAAGTTGGTCATACGATCTCAGAATGTTCTGATTTCACATGTGGAGGTTCATCTCTGTCATATCAGCCTGCCAGTAAAGTTTCATGGCTAGATCAAGTCTGGTTTTGAAGATATTGAAAATTTTTGGTTTTGGAAACAGGGTGCAGAAACTTTGAACTCAGTTTTGAAGGCTTTAGAGGCCCCGGATGAGGTCGAATTTTGGGCTGAATGAAGCTTGCTTAATTTAGACGTTGTAGAGCTCCTCGCGCCCTTTCCGAAATGGGGTTACAATAGTCAATCGGGTCAACTGGTGATGACTTATGGTCTTCGGAAGTTGGGTCACCTGAAATGGCAGAAAATGATTTTTCTTCAAAATTTCTGTTCGGGTTTCAAAATTTATTTTGAGCCGACTTTGATGTAATAAATTGAAAAATAAAATAATTCTAAGTTTGGTTGGCCCTATGGGCTAAATTTCTGGAACCTTCCCAGGCGGTGGAAAATTGCCTATATAAGGAAGGCTGTATTATTGTCTTAGGCAGTTCAGAATAGTTCTGGGTAGTAGATCTGGGTAATAGTTCGAGGCTTTGTCCTACAGAATATTGTAAGGGAATGCCCATGTGGCTTTGCATGTTGTAATTCTGAAAATTTGTAATTCCACATTTGTGGAGATAATAAGAAGCCAATTTTCTGTTCTTGCATATTATTGTTGTTGTTTCTCTATGTCTGTTATGTGTTTGTGGTATTAAGGGGAGCACCCTTCATCATTAAGTTGGGAATGCCCATTTAGTCTAGAGTCCTTCCTCAAGGAGGAAGGGGATGAGGCATGGATGTATGGGCTCTATGTTGCCATTCTTGTTGTATACTTATTTGGGGGTCATAAGGGTTGTATTTTGTGAAAGGAAATGGAAGGGTTGGTACTTTTTGTTATGGCCTTGTGAAGGAAAAAATTATAGATTTTGGGCCTTGTTGAAGGCATGGTTTTACTTTTGAATGAATTATCCTACTTGGGTACTTTCCACCTTCACCCCTTTTATGGGTCCAAGGTGATGTAGTACAGGTCCGGAGAATCCAATTAAGGATAGTCCAAACAAGTAGCCAAACACCCACAGTGGAATAACACAACAAATATGCTTCAAATCCAATTTTCATTAACATGCCTGCCTGTAAGGCCTTCTAGGTTAGGGCCAATTACAATCAATTACAAGAGTAATTATACAACCTCCTAGCTAGTCCAGCTCTAAACAACTCAGCAACTGATGGAAACCTTAAGGCAGATCTAAATTTGAGCTCACAAGCCTCTAAGCAATCTCCTTGTCTCCAAGCAAACAACCACTAGCTCTTCTATTACAAACTATCAGAAATCAATCTGATCTACAAGATCTCACATAATCCAAGTCTATCATATCAATCTCAATCTCTAATCTGATGCCTCTCTCTCTCATCTCCTAAACAACTACCCCAAACATTCCTTAAATACTAATCTTTAGCCACAGGTCAGCTGGAAGAAATAATTAACTCCTAAGCCAAGTCAGCTTCTACTACAAACAAATATTAAATGAAACAACAGTCAGCTCTCAAATAGCCTTACAATTATTTAATTCTCCATGTTGGCCTCAAGATCTACATAGGAGAATACAAAAATAGCTACCAAAAATAAATGCACCAAATTGGCAAACCAAATCACCAAGAACTCTAGTCAATAAACCAAAACTACCGAGCGCAAGAGAAACAATCAAGCACCAGTGAAACAACCGAGCATGCCAAGCATCACTAAGAAAGAACGTCGACCAAGCACCATAGGCATCATTGAGTACAAGTTCCATCAAGCACAAGAGGTTTCACTGAGTTCTTTCAGTGACCAAGTTTCCTTCAATAACCAAGACCATCGATTAAAGATGAAACCGAGTACCATAGAACCAAAATAACACACCACTATGCAGATTCATTGAGTACCCTAGAATGCCCATGCATCAGAAACCCTAGGTTTGAAAAGATGTTCTCATATGCTGGAAGAACATCTTCTGGGATTCAGCACATAAACCCTGAACTAGTTCTTCACATACAAGTCCTCCAAATATTCACCTTGCATACTCTTCCACTTCTATTTCCTTTGTCTTTTCAAGTCTTGCCTTGATAACACACAGGCTTGTTCTCCATACTAATCATCCATCCTCTCAAGATCTAATAACCCAACTTGACTACTAATACTCAAGCTTCTCCTACTGAGTGTTGTATCCAACAAAGGCATCAAGGAAAACTTCTTGTCATCCTTCTCAACAGTAAACACAATATTAACACAATCATACATAGCTTTGCAATCATATTGCCAAGGTCTACCGAGAAATATATGATAACTATTCATCTCCACAATATCACACAACACAAAATCCTTATACTGGCCAATCTAAACATAAAAAAAGCATTGTTCCCTCACTTCCAAAGCATGATCATCTTGCAACTAGCCAATCCTATAAGGATAAGGATGCTTCATTCTCTTCAAACAAAGTTCTTGAACCATGTCCTCACTAAAAAGGTTATCAGTACTACCACTGTCAACAATAACATCACAAAGTTTACCTCCAGACTTGCACTGAGTTTTGAACAAGTTACTCCTCTGACAAGGTTTCACCTTTGTATTGAACAATGTTCTTCGAACTAGCAAGTTCTCAGATTTAGGTTCATTCTCAACATTCTCATTCACCACAATAGTCCATCAGTCACCAAGCTTATTTTGTGTACACTCAAAAGAATGGTGTCCTTCTTCATCACAATTATAACAAGTACTCTTAAAAATAACTCTACCTATCTTCTTCTTGAATGCCACATGTTTTTGTTCATCTTCTATAGTCAGTTTATCCTTCACCGAGTGATCAATCTTTTCCTTCCCTTAGGGATTACTATGTTGCTTCCTTTTCAACTTATCTTCTTCCTTCAGAGCATACTGATAATGTTAGAATAACTAAGAGGGGGGGTGAATCAGTTATCCAGTGTCCCAATTCAAAATTTATAATCCAAAACAATTCTTTTAACTTCTGCTACTTGGCAAACATAAAATCCTTTCACTATCTATGTTATTATTGATTGTCAGTCTAAAACTTATAGTAGTTACCGATCAAATCTAACATGTAATATGCAAAATATGATAACAAAAAAATATCACAATCAACACATAACACAAGAGATTTAACATGGAAACCCTGTGAAGGGAAAAACCACTTGGGACCGGCAACCCAAAATTGTTCACTCTTCTGAAGTGAGGTCAGTGAAGACCCAACCCTATTAAAGGTTACAAACACACTGTTAGGTGTGACCTTGTTAGAGGATTTTAGACCAGAAGTTATCATCCAACCAGCAGTCACTCTGGGGTTGACAGGATAACAATGTTCACTCTATGAATGAAACATCAAAAGACTTTCATAGTCCACTTGGTTAAGATTTTTAACTATGTACAATGGTTAAATATGTAATAGTAGATGATCTGTCATGAAACAACTTCAATTGTAGTTTATAGATCAATGTTCACCTCATTCAAATCTTTCTGATCAATATTCCACTTCAGATTCAATACTATATCAACTTTACTATTCGTCGGTAATTACTCTTTGTAGCTCGGTAATTGTTTTGCAGCTCGATTCTTATTAACCAGTATGATCAGAATGCACGAAAAATCCTTCACACGATAATTATATAGTACCTTATTCCTTCGGCATGAGTTTCATAATGAAACCAATATCCCTTATATAGATGAGTAAATCATTTTCTTTTCCTCCATCATATTTTTCTTCTTAATCATATTCATAGATTTTTTTGCTTTAGGCTTCCTTGACTGATGTGTCAGTAACATGTTTCAATATGCTCCATTAGATCCTTTTGATTTATTTTAGCCGTCGATCTTCATAACAAACCTTATCTGTTACCTTGATTTCATACACTTTACAGCTCATCACTTTATTGGCTAAACTTGATCATTTAATTCCTTTCTATTATGCTTGGTTAACAAAAGAAATGCATCGGTGAACACAAGCTCAGTTTACACTATGCTCGGTATACACTACATTACGTCGGTGTATACTGAAATGCTTTATTTACTGACAACACTGCTTTGTGACTTTCAACTCTATTCTTCATCATAGATGAATGCAACATAATAAAGTCAATTTCATAAAGTCATAGACTCATCAACAAGTTACTCAGTGTATTCTTTATCCTCATCTGACATATACATCTTCCTCATGTAGATATTTTTGTTCTTCATCTCTTTCTCCTTTCTTCAGATGTGTCAGTGTAGTAACTTACAAGATAAGTACTATCAAGCTAGTTGACATAAATGACAAAATAATACTAATTTAATCATGTTGCATATCTAATCAACAACTCCTTAGTAATCTTGAATTACAGATTCTCCATTCAGGTTCTAAATCAGTTGTAGTTCATCAATCTCTCCCTTTGGCATTGATGGAAACTCAAGTAATATGAAGTGTACCATACACATACCAACATGTATTCTACAACTCTATGAACAAATGTTGTACAAGCTCTCCCTAACTTAATATGTTTAATCACTACGTTACTCAACAACATTAAAAAGAAAATTACAGCTTTGACAATCTGCTGATATGATCTTTTCAGTTGTTCAGATTCCTGTTCTTGTTTCTTTCATATTATCTCTCCCTTAGATAGTTCTAATCAGTGTCTCCCTTGCCTATTCATATTATTTATCTCTCCCATTGACAACAATGCCAAAGAAACAAATAAATAATCAACTCTTGTAGTAGCTAAGTAACTCTCTGTTGTCCATTACTTCCTCTGTATCTTAGTATACTGATATCCCAATCTAATATAGTTCTTCAAACTTAATCACAACCTTGAACAATATTCAAAGTGTGAACTATGCTACATCAACATGTGTTATCATCTGATAATAGTAGGCTAATGCAACATTTAGATCACATTAGTGACCAATAGATAAGGGACAGACCCCAAGTCTAGTCCTCAAATATTCAAATGTGTCCTTTGGTAGAGGCTTTGTAAAGATATCTGCAAGTTGTTCTTTAGATGTAACAAATTATAACTTCACTTTCTTCTCTTGCATTTTTTCTCTTAAGTAATGATACTTAATTGATATATGCTTTGTCTTAGAGTGCATCACTAGATTCTTTAAAATATTAAGAGCACTTGTGTTGTCATAGTTTATAATCACCGGGTCAGTGATTACCTCATTCATTCCTTCCAACACTTGCCTGATATATGCAATGTTTGAGAAATTAGTAGCAGTAGAAACATACTTTGCTTCAGCTATAGACTGAGAAATACAAGCCTACTTTTTACTTGTCCATGTTACAAGTCTTTCACCAAAGAAAAATGCTCTTCTGGTGGTACTTTTTCTATCATCCACATTTCCAGCCCAATTAGCATTAGTATAAACCTTCAAATCAAACTTACCTTCCTTAGGATACCATAATCCATAATCCTCTATCTTTTTCAAATATCTTAAGATCCTTTTAGTAGCAATTATGTGTGATTCTGTAGGATTAACAAAATATCTAGCAACAATTCCCACAACATGTGCTATATCTAATCTATTGTGAACTACATACATTAGCTTACCAATCATGGATCAGTAAAGTGTCTAGTTTACCTCTGTAGTTTCATCTTCCTTTGTCAACTTACTTCTAGTAGCCATCGGTGTTCCCACAGGTTTAGCATCTTCCATGTCAAATGTCTTCAAGACTTCCTTTATGTACTTGGACTGTGTGATGAATATCCCATCACTCTGCTGAATCACTTGTAACCTGAGAAAGAATTTAATCTCTTTGAACATAGACATTTCAAACTCATTGCTCATGTCATCAGCAAAAGATTTACATATATGATCTTGTCCTCCAAAAATAATATCATCAAAAAAAATTTCAGCAATAAGAATAGTGTCATCAGTATCACCTTTCATGTACAGATTGTTGTTCTCACTAGTTCTTACAAATCCAGTACTTAATAGGTAAGTATGCATCCTTTCACACCATGCTCTTGGTGCTTGCTTCAAACCATATAAAGCTTTGTGTAATCTACATACCATGTCTTTGTTGTCTGGATCAACGAATCCTTCAGGTTGTTCTATGTAGACCTCTTCTTCAAGTATACCATTCAGAAATGTTGATTTTACATCCATTTGATAAACCTTAAATTTATTGTGTAGTATATGCAAGTAGCATTCTAACACCTTCCAATCTAGTAACAGGTGCAAATGTCTCACCATAGTTAATGCCTTCTTCCTGTGCATATCCCTTGCATACCAATCTCGCTTTATTTCTTGTCACTTCACCATTTTCATTCGGTTGGTTTCTGAATATCCATTTAGTACCAATAACATTCTTATCCTTAGGTCAGAGTACTAAGGACCAAGTTTTTTTTTTCTCTATTTGTTCTATTTCCTCTTTCATTACATTAACCCATTCTTCATTCTCTAATCCAACTTTCACATTTTTTGGTTCAAATTCACATACTAGACATGTACCTTGTCTTGCTTTGCTTCTTGTCTGCATTCTAGCTTGTCTATTTCCAATGATTTGTGTCTCAGGATGATGTCTTCTAACAAAACTAGCTAGTAATCAGTTTCTTCTTTCTTGTTCATCCTATTCAAGTTCATGTGCTTGCTTGGTAGCACCATTTTTTTCATTGATTTCCCTTTCTTGTTCCTGAGGGTTATTTTCCTATTGACCAGTTATCATAGGTTGTGACTTCGGTAGATAGTCAGGAAGTTCAATGTAAGTGAATCTACCATAGTCTTTCGATTCCTTTCTTTCCTCTATGTACTTGTCATCAAACTCATCAATACGAACATTAGTACTTTCAATTATCTTATTTGTAACCTTATTCATACATTTGTATGCTTTACTCTTATTAGAATATCCTAAGAATATTCCTTCATCACGTATAGAATCAAATTTCCCATTTCTCTCATCTTTTAGAATAAAACATTTGCTTCCAAAAATCTTGAAATAACTTATAGTAGGTTTGCATCCAAACCATAGCTCATAAGGTGTCCGGTTGGAGTCCTTCTTCAGTTGTACTCAGTTAAGCACATATATAGTTGTGCTCACAGCTTCTTTCTAATATGTCTGAGCAATGTTCTTTTGTATCATCAGTGTTCTAGCACAATCAATGATTGACTTGTTCCTTCTTTCAGCAATCCCATTCTATTGAGGTGTTCTTGGTGCAGAGACCCGTCTCTTAATATCGTGCTCATTATAGAAATTAGTAAATTTATCAGAGATAAATTCATCTCCTCTATTAGATCTTAAAAATTTTAGTTATTTTCTATTCTCTTTTTCTACCTTTTCCTTATACCACTTAAACATCTTAAAAGCTTTAGATTTTTCTTTTAGGAACATAATAGTCATCAGTCTAGTGTAGTCATCAACAAAAAGAATAAAGTATATATCATCATAATAACTCTGAGTTCTCATAGGACCACATAGGTCAATATGAACCAACTCAAGTATCTTCTTTGTTGAGTAGTCTTTTCTCTTAAAACTAGACTTAGTCATCTTACCTTTCTGACATTCATGGCACATAGCATGCTCTGGTTTTGACAAGTTAGGCAATCCTCTAACTCTTTTCTTCTTAATAATCTTGATCATGTTATCAAAATTCACATGACATAACCTTTTGTGCCACAACCATGCATCTTCATCTTTCATTAATAAAAAAGAAGACTGATCAATATCAAGATAAAATAGATTACCTCTGGACTGTGTACCAGTTCCAACAAGTCTTCCTTCATTATCATAGATTCTTACCTTTCTACTTTCAAAAGCTAGTTGGTGGCCTGAGTTATTCAGCTGTGCCACACTTGACAAATTATAGTTCATTCCATCTACCCAATATGCATTTTCACATTTTATTCTATCATTAATCATTAGTGAACCTTTACCTCTTACCATACAAGGTGCATAATTTCCCATCCTTCCAGATCCTCCATCATATTCATCAAGTAGATCAAATTTATCTATATCACCAGTCATATGATGTGTACAACCACTGTCTATGATCCATGTATCATTTCTGCTTACTTTAGAGATCAGTTTTGTTTCTCCATGTTTCTCTTCTTCCTCTGAATCATCCTTCATAGAAACAAATACTACTTCTACATCATCATTAGTGTCAGATTCAGATTCAAATTCTTCAGGTATGTAACATAGCTTTTTCCCTTTGTCATAGCTATCTTGGTTATCTCTATTATTGTGTCGATAGCCTCTGTTAACTCTTCTCCCATATCTTCCTTCCAATCTGTCTTTGGATCTATCTTTATCTTTCTTATTCGGACATCTAGCAGCAATGTGGCCAACTTCTTTATAGTTAAAACAAGCTAAAGGTAACTTGCCTCTATATCTTCCCTTACCTTTGGGAAATCTTCTGGCCATAAGAGCTTCAAGCTCATTAATTTCATCATCGGTATTACTATCACTATCATTATTCTTATCATTCCTGCTACTAGACTTACCAATCTTCAAAGAAGACATGAAAGTGGATTCAATAGAAGGTACAACACTGTTGTCAAAATTGTTTAATTCAAAAGTTGTAAGCTTACCGATAGTGTGTCGAGAGTGAGGTTTGATGTAGCTCTTGTTTCATGAATTGTAGAGATCCTGATTGCATAAACTAGCAACAAAGTTCTGAGAATCTTACTTATCACTATTTCATCATCAATAACTCCATCAGATGCTCTAATAGCATGTACTACCTCTTTCAGTCTATTTGTATATTGCACAATGTTCTCACCTTTCATCTTCATATCATCAAATCTACCTCTTAGGCTTTCAACTTAGGCTCTCTTAATATTCAAATCTATAGTGTATATTAGAGTTAGTTTATCCCACATCTTCTTAGCAGTATCACAACCCTTGATGTCTTCAAATTCAGCATCGGTACAGGTAGTAGCAAGTTCCATCATAGTAATATTATGTTCATGCCTATCCTTCATTTGATCGAGAGTTAAAGGACCAGGGGTCGGTTCAATGTAACCATTCTCCATTAGTTCTAGTGCAGAATTCCCAATTCCAGATATGTGCAACTTCATCCAGCTTCGCCATACTGCAAAGTTATCTTTGTTTAGCTTTGACACTTCCCTCTTATACATCTTGAGATCTTTGTGCTGGAGTCCTTAAAACTCTGTTCTAAGCAACCATAGCTTTGATACCAATTGTTAGAATAACTGAGAGGGGGGTTGAATTAGTTATCCAGTGTCCCAATTCAAAATGTATAATCCAAAACAATTCTTTTAACTTCTGCTACTCGATAAACATAAAATACTTTCACTGTCTATGTTATTACCGATTGTCAGTCTAAAACTTATAGTAGTTACCGATCAAATCTAACATGTAGTATGAAAAATATGATAACAAAAAAATAACACAATCAACACATAACACAAGAGATTTAACGTGGAAACCTTGTGAAAGGAAAAACCACCTGGGACCGGCAACCCAAAATTGTTCACTCTTCTGAAGTGAGGTCGGTGAAGACCCAACCCTGTTAAAGGTTACAAACACACTGTTAGGTGTGACCTTGTTAGAGGATTTTAGACCAGAAGTTATTGTCCAACCAGTAGTCACTCTGAGGTTGACAAGATTGTTGGACTACAACTAATTTGGAATCTGATTGAAGAATCTATGATTAAAGATCATTGAGGATTTTCTGATTAGATATGTAATATGATTAAATTAGTATTATGTTTTCATTGATGTCAACTAGTTTGAAAACACTTATCTTGTAAGTTACTACATCGAGACATCTAACCAAAAGTGGAAAAGAGATAAAGAACAGAGAAATCTACATGAGGAAAGATGTACATGATAGATGAGGATAAGGAACACATTGAGTAACTTGCTGATGAGTCTATGACTTGATGATCTTGACTTTATTATGTTGCATTCATCTATAATGAAGTATAGAGCTGAAAGACACAAAGTATAGAGCTGAAAGACACAAATAAGATTGTTGAAAGTACTAATGTTTGTGTTGATGAGTTTGATGATAAGTACACAAAGGAAAGTACAAAGGAACTAGAAGACTATGGTAGATTCACTTACATTGAACATTTAGAGTATCTATCGACACCACAAGCTATAACAACCGGTCAATAGGGAAACAATGCAGTACAACAGGCACCACAAACTAATGAACATGAAGAAGCTACCAAACAAGGAAATGACCTTGAGTAGGATGAACAAGAAAGGAGAAATCAAGTTTTGGCTAGTTTTGTCAAGAGACATCATCCTGAAACACAAATCATTGGAGACAGACATGCTAGAATTCAAACCAAAAGAAAAACAAGACAAGGTACATGTCTAATTTGTGAGTTTGAACCTAAAATTGTGAAAATTGCATTAGAGAATGAAGAATGGGTTAATGCAATGAAAGAGGAAATAGAACAAATAGAAAAGAACAAAAATTGGTCCTTAGTACCCCAACCAAAAGATAAGAATGTTACCAGTACTAAGTGGATATACAGGAATAAATTAAATGAAAATGGTGAAGTCACAAGAAATAAAGCTAGATTAGTATGCAAGGGATATGCACAGGAAGAAGGCATTGACTATGGTGAAACATTTGCACCTATTGCTAGATTAGAAGGAGTCAGAATGCTACTTGCATATGCTGCACATAAGAAATTCAAAGTCTATCAAATGGATGTGAAGTCAGTATTTTTGAATGGTATACTTGAAAAAGTCTACATTGAACAACCTGAAGGAATTTTTGATCCCAAAAATAAAGACATGGTATGTAGATTACATAAAGCTTTATATGGACTAAAGCAAGCACTGAGAGCATGGTATGAAAGACTGCATACTTGTTAAGTATTGGATTTTTTAGAACAAGTGAAAACAAAAATTTGTATGTGAAAGGTGATACTGATGATACTATTATCATTGCTGAAATATTTGTTGATGATATTATCTTTGGTGGCTCAGATCTTGTCTGCAAGGAATTTGTTGATGAAATGCAAAAGGAATTTGAAATGTCTATGTTCAGAGAGATTAAGTTCTTTCTTGGACTACAAGTGATTCATTAGAGTGATGGCATATTCATCACACAATCTAAATACATAAAGGGAGTACTGAAGACATTTGACATGGAAGATGCTAAACTTGTGGGAACACTAATGGCTACGGGATGCAAATTGAAAAAGGAGTATGAAACTACCGAGGTAAATTAGACACTTTACCGATCTATGATTGGTAAGTTAATGTACATAGTTCACAGTAGGCCAAATATAGCACATGTTGTGGGAATTGTTACAAGATTTTCTACTAACCCTAGAGAATCACACATGATAGCTACAAAAAGGATCTTAAGATACTTGAAGAAAATGGAGAGTTATGGATTATGGTATTCTAAGGAAGGGAAGTTTGAACTGAAAGTTTACACCGATGCTGATTGGGCTGGAAATGTGGATGACAGAAAAAGCACCACTGGAGGAGCATTTTTCTTTGGTGAAAGACTTGTAACCTAGACAAGTAAAAATTAGGCTTGTATTTCTCAATCTACAGCTGAAGTAGAGTATGTTGCTACTACTACTAACTGTTCAAACATTGCATATATCAAACAAGTGTTGGAAGGAATGAATGAGGTAATCATTGACTCAGTGATTATATATTGTGACAACACTAGTGCTATTAATATTTCAAAGAATCCTGTGATGCACTCTAAGACAAAGCATATATCTATTAAGTATCATTACTTAAGAGAACAAGTGTAAGAGAAGCAAGTTAAGGTAGAATTTGTTACATCTAAAGAACAACTTGCAGATATTTTTACAAAGCCCCTACCGAAGGACACATTTGAATACTTGAGGACTAGACTTGGGGTCCGTCCCTTGTCTATCAGTCACTAAGGTGATCTAGATGTTGCATCAACCTAATTTTATCAAAAGATCATTCATGTTGATGTAGCATAGTTCACACTTTGAATCATGTTCAAGGTTGTGATTAAGTTTGAGCACTTGAACCGATGAGATATCAATATATAGAGATATAGAGGAAGTATTGAACACCACAGAGAGTTACTTGGCTACTACAGAGCTAATTGTTTATTTGCTTCTTTGGCATTGCTGTCAAAGGGAGAGATGAACAATATGAAAGGAATGTACAAAAATGAAAGGGAGAGATGAACAATATGAAAGAGGTTGAAAGGTTTAAAAACAAACAAGCACCGACAACAATTATCTAAGGGAAAGACAATCTAAATGGAACAGGAGAACTAAAAAGATCACAACTACAAAAAGGTAAAGCTGTATTACTTAATGTTGGTTCAGTAACGTAGTGATTAAACATATTAAGTCTATTTGACTTACAATATTTATTCACAAAGTTGTAGAATGTATGTTTGGTATGTGTATGGTACATTTCATATTACTTGTGTTGCCATCAATGCCAAAGGGAGAGATTGTTGGACTACAATTGATTTGAAATCTGATTGAAGAATTTGTGATTAAAGATCACTGAGGAGTTGTTGATTAGATATGTAATATGATTAAATCAGTATTATGTTTTCATTGATGTCAACTAGTTTGACAACACTTATCTTGTAAGTTACTACACCAAGACATCCAACTGAAAGTGGAAAAGAGATAAAGAACAAAGAAATCTACATGAGGAAAGATGTACATGCTAGATGAGGATAAGGAACACATTGAGTAACTTGTTGATGAGTCTATGACTTGATGATCTTGACTTTATTATGTTGCATTCATCTATAATGAAGTATAGAGCTGAAAGACACAAAGCAGTGTTGTCGGTAAATGAAGCATTTCTAGTATACACCGACGGAGTGTAGAGTATACTGACCGCAGTATTAACCGAGCAATGTTCACTGATGCATTTCTTTGTTAATCAAGCAAAATAGAATGAATTAAATGATTAGTTTAGCTGATAAGATTGATGAGATGGAAAGAGTATAACATCGAG
This sequence comes from Chamaecyparis obtusa, assembly GCA_027943335.1. Lineage (NCBI taxonomy): Eukaryota > Viridiplantae > Streptophyta > Pinopsida > Cupressales > Cupressaceae > Chamaecyparis > Chamaecyparis obtusa. The sequence goes on from BSBK01000591.1 coordinate 1,065,996, forward strand.
GTAACATATAATGTTTGTTACGCAGATCAACGACTAAAAAAATTCAAAGAAGATCTAACGAAGTAGATTGAAACATGTTATTGACACAAGTACCAAGAAAGTTTAAGTGGCAAAATCTATGAATGTGATTAAGCGGAAAAATCTGATGGTGGAGAAGAAAATGATTTACTCGTCTATATAAGAGAACAAAATTTATTTAAGAAATAACTAGAAGAAGGAGAACCTGCAGGAATTTCACATGAACAAGCTTTCATACATTCTGATCATACTGGTTAGTAAGAACTGAGCTGCAGAGCAATTACCGAGCTACAAAGAGCAGTTACCGAAGGATAGTAAGTTGATATAGTATTGAATCTGAAGTGAATTATTGATCAGAAGGATTTGTATGGACTAAATATTGATCTGTAATCTACAATTGAAGTTATATTAAGGCAGGTCATTTTACTATTACATATTTAACCATTGTATATAGTCTAAATCTCTTAACTGAGTGGACTCTGAAAGTCTTATGATGTATCATTCATAGAATGAACATTGTTATCCTGTCAACCCCATAGTGAATGCTGGTTGGACGATAACTTCTAGTCTAAAATCCTCTAACAAGGTCACACCTGACAGTGTGTTTGTAACCTTTAACAGGGTTGGGTCTTAACCAACCTCACTTTAGAAGAGTGAACAATTTTGGGTTGCCGGTCCCAGGTGGTTTTTCCCTTTACAGGGTTTCCATGTTAAATCTCTTGTGTTATGTGTTGATTGTGATATTTGTTTTTTATCATACTTTGCATGTTACATATTAGATTTGATCGGTAAACTATTATAAGTATTAGACTGGTAATCGGTAAAAGCACAAACAGTGAGAGTTATTATTGCTTACCAATGAGCAAAAATTGAAGAAATTGTTTTGAATTATACATTTTGTTTTGGGACACTGGATAACTGATTCACCCCCCCTCTCAGTTATTCTAACAAGGATAACAATGTTTTATCTATGAATGAAACATCAAAAGACTTTCATAGTCCACTCGGTTAAGAGATTTAACTGTGTACAATGGTTAAATATGTAGTAGTAGATGATCTATCATGAAACAACTTAAATTGTAGTTTACAGATCAATGTTCAGCTCATTCAAATCTTTCTGATCAATATTCCACTTCAAATTCAATACTATATCAACTTTACTGTTCGTCGATAATTACTCTTTGTAGCTCGATAATTATTTTGTAGCTCGGTTCTTATTAACCAGTATGATCAGAATGCATGAAAACTCCTTCACACGGTAATTGTGTAGTACCTTCTTCCTTTGGCATGAGTTTCATAATGAAACCAATGTCCCTTATATAGATGAGTAAATCATTTTCTTTTCCTCCATTAGATTTTGCCGCTTAATCATATTCATAGATTTTGGCGCTTTAGGCTTCCTCGGCTGATGTGTCAGTAACATGTTTCAATCTACTCCATTAGATCCTTTTGATTTCTGTTAGCCATCGATCTTCATAACAAACCTTATCTATTACCTTGATTTCATACACTTTATAGCTCATCACTTTATCGACTAAATTTGATCATTTAATTCCCTTCTGTTATGCTTGGTTAACAAAGAAATGTGTCAGTGAACACAAGCTCAATTAATACTATGCTTGGTATACACTACATTCTGTCAGTGTCTACTAAAATGCTTTATTTACCGACAACACTTCTTTGTGACTTTCAGCTCTATTCTTCATCATAGATGAATGCAACATAATAAAGTCAATTTCATAAAGTCATAGACTCGTCAACAAGTTACTCAGTGTATTCCTTATCCTCATTTGACATATACATCTTCCTCATGTAGATATTTTTGTTCTTCATCTCTTTCTCCTTTCTTCAGATGTGTCGGTGTAGTAACTTACAAGATAAGTACTGTCAAGCTAGTTGACATCAATGACAACATAATACTGATTTAATCATCTTGCATATCTAATCAACAACTCCTTAGTAATTCTGAATTACAGATTCTCCATTTAGGTTCTAAATCAGTTGTAGTTCATCAGATAAGCATCTTCAATAGATTCAATCTTCAGCATACCAAGCTCATCCTGGATATTAAATCTCAAACCATTCATATACCAAGCTACCTTTTCCTTACGAAGTTCTCTATGTCCAGACCAAATAGTAAGTTTGTAGAACTCCTCGGTATATTCTTCAATAGTCAAATCTTTCTGCTTCAGATTCTATAACTTCTTAAACAAGTCAAGCTCATAGTTGGCAGGTATGAACTTAGCTTTCAATTTAGTCACCATCAACCTCCACCAATTGATCTCCATTTCACCTTCATCCTCTCTATCTCTTTGTAATTCCTTCCACCAAAGAGCAACATGTCCTTTCAACTTAGTCTGTGCCAACCTCACTCGAAGATGATCTTCAATTTCTTCAAGCTCAAAGAAGTATTCTAATTCAACAATCCAATCAATCAAATTCTCAAGTTTCAAAGTACCAGAGAAAGTAGAAACTTCCATTTGGTAACTAGTACTTAATCGAGCTCCAGATCTCTGGAACCAACCAGTTCTATCTTCACCAGATCTATCCCTCTGTTCGGCTCTATCATCACCACTAGATCTAGTAGCTTCAAAGTCTTTAGTAGCTTCCTCATAACCATCCTCAGTACCAACATTCTGAGGTACACCGGTCATAGCCCTCATGATCTCAGCAATCATATCATTCTTCATTAGCTCCATCTCAAATCTAAAATCATATTTCACTTTCTCTGTAATCCTAGATTCCACAGTATCATAGAGGTCTGCAATCACCCTAGGGTCCAATCTTCTCAGAGGCATCCTCAAAGATAAGAAAAACCCTCTACAAAAGAACCCTACACTGACCACCTTGTGACAATCTCCAAGTTGTATGCAAGTTAGATCAGTCTGCCACCTTGCATGAACAACTAGGTCAAGATTCCACAAGTTCAGTGCCATGGATCTACAACTCAAATCATACAATTTCTTTGCCAAATTTCTCCCAACAAGATCAACTTTAGCACAAGATCAACCTTCTCTCTGATACCACCTAATGCAATACAATCCAAACAACCAGCCAAACACTAACATAGGAATAACACAACAAATATGCTTCAAATCCAATTTTCATTAACATACTCGACTATAAAGCCTTCCACGTTAGGGCCAATTACAATCAATTACAAGAGTAATTCTATAACCTCCTAGCTAGTCCAGCTCTAAACAACTCAACAACTAATGGAAACCGTAAGGCAGATTTGAACTTGAGCTTGCAAGCCTTCAAGAAAACAACCACTAGCTCTTCTATTACAAACTATCATAAATTAATTTGATTTGAAAGATCTCGTAGGATCCAAGTCTATCAGATCAATCTCAATATCTAATTTGATGCCTCTCTCTCTCTCATCTCCTAAACAACTACCCCAAACATTCCTTAAATACTAATCTTCAGCCACAAGTAGGCTAGAAGAAATAATTAACTCCTAAGCCAAGTCGGCTTCTACTACAAACAAATATTAAATGAAACAATAGTTTCCTCTCAAATAGCCTTACAATTATTTAATTCTCCATGTCGGCCTCAAGATCTACATAGGAGAATACAACAACAACTACCAAAAATAAATGCACCAAGTTGTCCAACCAAATCACCAAGAACTCCAGTCGGTAAACCAAAACTACTAAGCACCAGAGAAACAACTAAGCACCAGTGAAACAACTGACCATGCCAAGCATCACCGAGAAAGCACATTGACCGAGCACCACAGGTATTGTCGAGTACAAGTTCCATCGAGCACAAGAGGTTTCACCGAGTTCCTTCATCAACCAAGTTTCCTTTAATAACCGAGACCATCAGTTAAAGATGAAACTGAGTACCACAGAACCAAAATAATACACCACCATGTAGATTCACCGAGTACCCTAGAATGCCCCTGCATCACAAGGTGACCCATTGTGTGAATATAATTGGGATAGGAATTTTGTGTTTACATGTACTTGCTAGCTTTTATGTGTATGTGTGTTGAAGAATGTATGTAACCCTCATCCATCTTTGTTTCCCCAAGCTTGGGGGTGGCCATGTAATGGCCTAGGTTGGGAGGTGAGCCTCCATGGTCAAAGTGGTTTTCTTTTGCAGATTTTTATTTGATGAAGTTGTTGGTTTTGTTGAAGAAAAAGAAGATTTTGTCATTTCTACTTGTAGATTTTTATGTGTAAAAAGGGCCATAAAGCAATGTGTAAAAAAGTAGAGTAAAAAGGTCATGTAAATGTCTAACATCATGTAAAATTCTTGTAAAGGTTTGTTCATAAATGTGAAATGATCTCCAAAAATTTCTATGTTGTTTCTAAGGAAAGAAATTGTAAAAATGTGTATTCCTTATGCTTGAATGCAAAAGTAAGTTTGCTGGTTTGTTTTTCTATATGCATGAAAAAGTTAGATTTTCTTTTGAATGTAAAACTCTTTCCTATGTAGACAAAGTTTATTTCAAGCATTTATTTGGAAAATAAAAGTTAATGTAGATTTGCTTTCCTAATTACATATATGAGAATAGATTTCATTTTGATATCATGTTAGTTTTTTAAAAAGTCTTATATATACACCTATGTATGTATACTTGTATAAATACATTGATATATATACCCTATTGGAATACATTTCTATGTTGATGTTAAAAAAAATAGCACCTAAAAAATGTGTCCATATGAGGCCGAACAAAGCTTCTAAAGTTGTAAAAATTGGGATTTGTGATTTTCACAAAATATCAGAAGCAGAGATCAATAACCACCTGCACCATTGTGTAGATCATAAAATTCTACCCCAAAGCAAAAAAAAATCTTGAAAAAAGAAGATCGGATAAATGAGATATCGTTGTTTGAAAATTGCGTTTGAAAATATTTTTTTGCTGAATTGATGTTGCCGCACTTCCAAAATTCAAATGGCTCTAGATTTGACTTCAGATGTCCAATTTGAATGAAACAAAATTTGATTTATGGGTTTTTGGACCTCCTCAATATGATTCCAACCTCTGATTTGCACTAGCAAGCTCCATTTTTGACCTGCAACAAAATTCTCTCAAAATAGGCTATACAATAACAATGGAAGAAAGATTGGATAAACCCTCTTATTATTTTAATTTATGAATATTTTGATTTTATTGGTCCATCTCATTCAGCCCTTGTGTATATATATACATAAGTATATATGTGTGCATATACAAACTTTGGGTGTGTATACACACATGTATACTCATGTATATGTTTGAACTTGATTTTTTCTCCATTTCTTCTCCCAACCAAACCTACACACACAAAATGAAGAATTAGGGTTTTGGCCAAGTTTTATTTTAGGGTCTAACCCTAATTTTTAAATTAGGGTTAGGGTTGGCTTTTGGAGCCATTTTTAATTTTGAAATTTTAATTATGATTTTTCATTTAATTCTGGATTAACATTTTAATTACTGGTTATTAGTAATTAATGACTGTTGACTTTACATAGTCCTCTTTTTAAATTTGATTTTATTTTATCTTGAGATTTTAAAAAAAGATTCATTTTTATTATTTAGTAGGATTCAGTTTGGATTTAAATACCTGTCTTATTTTAATTTAATGACTGTTGACTTTTGATAGTCACTTTAATTTGAATTTTGATTTATTTATTATTTTTATTTTCATTGGGATTTTGAAAGAGATTCCTTTATTATTTAGTGGGATTCTAATATTTTTCTTTTGGATGCCATTTTTAATTAATTTAAATTTGATAATGTTGAGATATTAATAAATGGACCCTTATTCTTTTTAATACTATTCTTGAAATTTGTTATTTTTTGAATTTAAAAATTAATGCCTATTTCCAATTGAATATTATTTTTTTATTTTTATTAAAATGTTTGTGATTAGATTTAATATTTGATTTACTAATAATATTTTAATGTATTAATAGGTTATTCTAGGGGAAATCATTTAATGTATTAGGATGGGACTTAGATAAATAACTTTCCTTTAGCCTAAATGATAAATTTAACATTAAAGCTTTATTATGGTTATTTTAATCTTTTAAATATTTAATTTAAATTAATTAATTAACTTTGATAGCATTATATTTTAGGATTAAAATATAGTATTTTAAATTAATTATTATTAACATTATAACTTTAAAATGGGTAAAAAATTTGTAAAGCTAAGTTTTGCATAGAAATGTTTTTATGATCGTATTTCTTCAGTTTAATGCTTTCTTGAGATTTGATATTTCCAGATTTAAAATTTAAAATTTATTATTTAAAGTGATTTTATTATTTTCCTAATTAAATGGATATTCAGGGGAGATTAATTTAAGTGTCCAAGGTGGGACTTAGGTAAATTATTTCTCCCCTAGCATTAATGTGTAATTTAATATTAATAATGTTATATTATTTTTCAATCCTTGTTATTGATTAAAATAAATTGATTAATGAACTTTGGATCTTTATATCTTTAGTAAAATTATAATATTTTAATTTAAAGTATTCGAATATTATTATATTTTAATAAGTAATAATTTCTAAACCATAGTTTTTGCTTAGGGTTAATATCTTGACTTATTTCATCCTTTTTTTTTAATTATTGATATTTTGGAATCTTCGATCCTAGTTGGTAACCCGGTTCATGCTAGGAACCATTAGGGTTACAATTATGATCAAATTAATCTTTTATTGTATTGAACCTTTTTGGGTGTGTTGACCCAATCTTTGACTTTCAATATTATCTAAATTTAAATTTTCACCTTGGTTTATCCCTTTTATTAACTTTTGTTTTAAACCCAATTAGGGTTTCTTAGAGACCTAGTTAGGGTTTAATTTAGACTAATGCAATTTGACAAACAAGGGATGTTGGCAAGCCAACGCATGCCATGATACCTCTTGTGATTTAATATGTTTTTGGATGTTGCATTTCTTTTCATGTTGAGTGTTCCTTAGTGTGCAACCTTATTGATTTTACGTGCTTTAAAAAAAATTTTGTTGTGTCTGTTTTGCCCTAATTTTTGGGCATGACAGACAAAAAAATCACAAGTGGTGGAGTTTTCTTTTAGGAGAAAGATTAGTGACATGGTTAAGCAAGAAACAAAGTTGTATTTCGCAATCTACTATCGAAGTTTAGTATGTTGTTGCAGCTATGAATTTTTCTAACATTGTGTGGATCAAATAATTACTTAAAGGTATGCAAGAAGATATTACTGATCTAATTATAATTTATTGTGATAATAAAAATTCTATTAACATATCAAAGAATCCAGTGTTGCATTCAAAGACAAAGCATATATCTATCAAGTATCATTACTTGAGAGAGAAAGTACAAGACAAGCATGTGATATTGAAGTATGTGAATTCTAAAGAACAAATAGATGATATATTTACCAAACCACTACCGAAGGATGCTTTTGAGTATCTATGAGGTAAGTTAGGGGTTCTTCCCCTATCCAAGGTTCACTAAGGTAAGATGCAGGCTACATCAATTCAAGTATTCAATAGAATATCTATCTTGTGATTTGATGCTAGTTGTGTTCACTCTTTAGGTGAAGCTTGAAGTTGTTAAAATGTTTATGATTGCAATGAGATATTAATACATTTAAGGTATGATTTATTGCCTGAGAAAAGTTTTCAGGAGTATATGTCTTTGGCATTATTGTCAAAGAGGGAGAATGAGTCAATTGATTAGTAAGGGAGAATATTACTAATGATGATCATAAATATAGAGATGAAATTGTTAGTGTGTTGCAATGTAGAGGGAGATAATGCAATTGATTGTTGAGATAGAAGATCGGAGAAAGAAGTTGTTAAAGAGGGAAAAGTAAAGAAGATCTATTGAAGGAGATGATTTTTACTGATAGAGGGAGAATATGTACAATTAAGATTGGAGAAATACAAGATAGTAGAAAGATTAGATCAGTTATTATCTTGTCATTGATGTCAAGCAATTGATTTCTGGTTTATATTATGTTGCCATATCATTTAGAGTATGATATCTTAATACCCCAAAAATAGGCTATAGGTTCATTAACCTGTTACATCAACAAATCAATTGAAATCGACATCAAAGTCCTAACCTAAGGCACATCTGCACATCAGTTTATCAAAAATTAATTTTATCTCAATTTTGCATCGGGGAATATTCCTTGAATATTTCTAATTTATCATAATTATCTTTAATTAAATATTATTTGGTGATAAATCATATTTATCCTAAATTTGATTAATTGAATATGATAAATATTTAATTAATTAAATTTGATTCTGCCACTTAATTATTTAATTAGATTTAATTCTATTTATTCCTAAATTATATTATTTAATTTTGACAATAAATCAAAAATCTTATGACTAATTGATTAAATTTTTATTTAATTAATTAACGTCAGTTGTCAATATTTAATGATATAGTTTTTGAATAAAATTTGATTTAATAATTGATTAACCCATAAATCAATTGTTTTAATTTAAAAATCAGTTAAGTGGAAAATAAATCACTTTATTTATTAAATTAATTCATATTAAATCATGCACAATCATAAAAGAAGTTAACTTTAAATCAATTTTCAATTTCAATTTGTTAACTTTCTAAACTCAACATTTGATGATGAGTTGAAAAAAGAGAACTAAACTCTACCTTGAGATAAAAATTGCTTTTGCATGATTTTATGAGTTTATTTATTCTTAATTTCTTTTTAACTCAAAAATCAACCCGAGTTTAGCAAGAGTGATTTATGGCTTTTCTCAATGCATCCTCAAGCCCTGGATTTCTATAAAATCAAGGCTTAGCACTTCACAAATTATCTCTCGAATTTGCACAATTACTCTGGCGAATTTACAACTGAAGAACAAAGCTTTTGAGACAGGCAATTTTGTGAGATCATTTCATAGTTTTGCATACTTTTACATTCATGTTCATAGCATTGTTAGATTAATTGCATATCATTTCAATTCATTCTAGATTAGTTTCATATCAAGTTTTTCATCTAATTACATCAAGAATCCAAAAAAAATAGATTAATTTGCATTCATATTTCATTGCTTTCATCATTTTAAATCCTTTGTTTAGGTGTTGCATTGTCACTGATCTTAGTCTAATATGAGAATACATACTCACACCTACTAGAAGGAAATAAATCGCCTGGTTAGCTTATTTTATTTACATTGTAGATTTCTTGATTTGCTAACCTCTAATGTTTTACTGAAGTGTTGTGTCCACAGCTAGGTACAATTTTCACACACATTTTTTACACCCACTGTGGGGCCCTTAAATGGGTTTCCATTCCATTCTATTTTATGAAATCTAACTGATATTTTTATTGGTATGTGCACATATGACATGATACAGATCCAAAATTTATATTTTTGGAAATGTATTTGAGTTATCTTTCATTTTCCATTTTTTAGATTAACTTTGTTTTGATTTGCAAAAGTTATGATCATTTTAGTGTAGACTGATCAAAACCTGATTTTATGAAATATGATTGATGTTTTTATTGGTACATGCACATATGACATGATACAGATCTAAAATTTATATTTCTGGAAAGATATTTGAGTTAGATTTCATTTTCCATTGGTTTGGATTAATTATGTCTTGATTTGCAAAAGTTATGATCATTTTAGTGTAGACTGGTCAGAACCTGATTTTATGAAATCTGACTGATGTTTTTATTGGTACATGCACATATGACATGATACAAATCCTAAATTTATATTTTTGGAAATTTATTTGAGTTAGATTTCATTTTACATTGGTTTGAATTGATTTTGTTTTGATTTGCAAAAGTTATGATTAATTTAGTGCAGACTGGTCAGAATCTGATTTTTTATGACATCAAGTTTTTTGATTATCAAATAACATATTATCTTTGACTAACCTAATTTTCTACCACGTGGGGTTGACAAGTTGTGTTTCTTTTTTTAATGGATTTTTATAACAGTGGGTTGCATGTAGGAGAATAGGTAAATTTTTCATAACAGTGGTTTGTAGGCGCAGGTGCGGGTACATCCTGTGGGTACAAAAGATAAAAGACAAATGCACAAAAATTGCTAAAATAGGTAAAATCTACTAAGCGTGTTGCAAGGAACTTAGGTATTCTGTTACATTTGATAACACTTTATTTTGGGACAAAAAACAAACTCTCTTGTGTCAGGCTTGAGTGCCTTTACAACTTTCATAATTCACACTTCAGTTTTGGGCTATAAAGCGAACATAGATTTGTTTTTTTAATATCTGTTACACCTAGTAAATAGGCCCTATGAACACTATTTGTGGATGATCTTGAGAGAGTGGGATTCATTCGCTTGTTCATGCATGTGAAGTTCTTCTTGACGATAGATCCCCTTGTAGGTAGGGAGGATACTATGATTGTCTCACATTCTACTGGCTTTGGTCCTCAGCTTTTGATCAATACGTTCTCTTTCTGGAGAGATCGATAGACATAGTTGTTGACATCACAAATCTTGGTGAGATAATTTCAGTCTTAGCATGTCGTATTAATCTATCTGTTGTGTTTGGATAAAAGTGATAAGGCTAGAGGATTATGCTCTACTCCCTTTTTGGGTATTATCAGAAACTCAAATCCTTGGATCTGGACTAAGTCCCCATGTGGTATCTTTTGTGAGTCACCTTTAGAGAGGGTTAACCATAGTGGACATTCCCTTTATTGGGTCAACCACATGGATGAAACCTCAAGTGGTAATAGCCATTTTCACCATGGTAGCAATAACTGTTATATAAATGTCCTTGTGGAGGAAACCTTCATAGGTGTGGTCTCTTGTTGGGCTATCAGATCTCCCTAGTAGATCCTGATTGATTAAATTCTTGGACTGTGTCAAAAACCTGGTGTGCCTAGATTAGAGTTCACCCTCTTGAGATCATAAAAGTTGTAGAGTCAAACCATTACTAAAAACCTTAGCGAGGTTAATTTTTCATTTTCTAGGACTATGTGCATTATTGAAAAACTTTTGAGAACATACACAATTAGCATTCCTAGGGATTAGCAAAAAAGGTCACTATTGCTTGTTCATGCACAAGGTTGCTTTTGCCCTTGTTCATTGTTTTGAGATGATTTCTTGCTTCCCTTTGCTTGTTGTTCTATGTGTTTGTTGTCTATTTGGTCCTTTGGAAATGAACAATCCTAAACTATTACACAGATCTGCAAACTTGAATAGAGGATATCTTACAAACAATCTAAAATTGAAAACTAAAAAATTGCAAATCTGAAGCAAAAATCCTTTCTGGTATCAAAAGTCATGCTGAAATTTCAAAACTCATATCAAGGCTCAAGTCAAAGTTGTCAGAAGCCTTCAAAATTTGTCAAGAATCCAATTTTTGTAGCCTATTTCCAAATTCTATCAAAATATTCACTGTGTTAGGAACAGAGCATAAATTAGAAAGAATTTGATCATTTACCTAAAGTGGTCTCTTGAGTCTGATTTAGCCTTCTGATTTATCAATTTGAGTCTTTTTCATCTTGTGTCAAAACCTTGTCAAAATTATCTTCAAATTTAGTCTTCATACAAAATGACTAAGTGTGTTGAGCTCATGTCCGCCATCTTTTGGGCATCTACCCATACTACTAGAGCACAGTATCCTTCATTTATGTCCAATCTAATCTTCAATTAATCCAATCTTGACAAGGTTGTGTCATTCGATCTTCTTGAATCAAGTCATTCTTCAGTGTCTTCATCTTTCTCTTTTTCTTCATCCAAGGTTAATGGTGGAAACTAGAGCTTCCTCACACAAGAAATCTAGAGCACCCAATACCTTACCTTTGTCTACTCACATGGGTCCAACCTTTGAGCAACTCTATAATTTAGGTCTTTACGAAGATGACGGTCTCAACAATCTTTGATTAAAAATTGTTTACATACCCCCCTCCATCAACCCATGAAGGTGATAAAAAAACTCCACATCAATCTATCCCAGGGAGTCCTAAAACTCCTAACATGTCTCAAGGAGGGACAAACCCTGGTTCCCAAGGACATCAATCACAACATGGTGTAGATCAAGAACCCACACCTTTTGAAATTTCTTGATATCAAAATGATGATGACTTAAAGAAAATGATGAGGCATTTCTTGAAGGAAGACAAAGAAACATACTTCCTAGAGTTAGCTCGTCAAGGGGCTAAACTTCCTCCCAACTTTAATGTTGAAGATATCATTACGCATGAGGAAGAAACTCCAATCACTGCTATGATGAAATAGATGCATGCCATGCAAGTAAAACTTAACAAACTTGAAAAATAAAAGGAACCTAAGGAGTTCTCCATGGAGGCTCTATGCCCTTTTTCATTTGATAAAGACTTGTACATGTTGCCATTCCCTAAGCGAGTGGAAATACCTAAATACGATAAGTATGATGGAAACTCTAATCCTTAAGATCATGTCAGAGAATTTTGTACTCAATCTACGGAGTTCATGCATGAACCAACCTACCTAATGCATCTTTTCCCTCAATCTTCGGGAGGGTTAGCTATTCATTGGTTCTAAAAAATGCCCCCTACTATCAAAAATTTTGAGTTAATCAAACTATTCTATCAACAATACTCCTACAACATCCAACATCCAATCACTATGATCAACATTTGCAATCTAAAATAGAACTTTGGAGAACCATTCTTGACTTTTCTCAAATGATGGAGGAAGAAGTTTTCTCTATATGCTAGACCCATTCCAAAAATTGAGAAACTAGAAATTTTCATCAACAATCTTGTTCCAGAACTCAACTACCATTTGCAAATGCAAAATCATACATCCTTTGATAAGATGGTAGAAAATGAAATCAAAATTGAGAAGGTACTAGTCCAAAAGGGAGACATATCCCTTCAAAAAGAAAAGTATGAATCTGGATCTAGTTCTAAAGACAAAGGCAAAAATTGGAAAAGGAATAAAGGTGTTGTCACAAACGGCATTGTTATTACTATCTATGCCCCATCTAAGGCACCCACTTTCAATCTCACTATTGGCACCCAAGCCATCAAAGCTTCTGAAGCTAAAGCAATAGAATCTAACAAGAAACCATCTAACTATAAACCTTGGGCTACAAATCCTAAACGTAAGTTTACTCCTCTTGGAGAATCCTTGGAATCTTCCATGATGACTCTGTTGACCAACAACATCATCTCCTTGCCTGAGATAAAGGTATTTGATCCTGAACCTCAACCAAAATGGTGGAGAGAGAATGATTTTTGTGACTTCCATCGCAATAAGGGTCATAAGACTAATAATTGGATATGCCTAAAACACATCATACAAGACAAAATTGATAATGGAGAAATTGTAATTGACAATCATAAAAGCAATAATGATCATACAACATTCATGGATCCATTTCTGAAACATGGTCAAGGAGATTTGTCTTCTCAGCCTAATGTGGGTGCTAAAGTAAATTATGCCTACTTTGGAAATAATGATGTCATCAATATGGTTGAACCATGCCTATTTGAGCATTGCAATGTTATCACAATTGTAAGAAAAGATAGAGAAAATCAATCAGCAAATGCAGTTACTCAATCACAAGCTCAGGCACATCTGCAAGGAAAAATCCAAGATTCATCCAATGTCCCTAAGATACCTTTCAATATTTCATCTGATTCTAAATAGAAGGCTGCCTCTAAATCATCAAATCCTAAAGACACGAGGCCAAAATCATACAGTATTGTCTAACAACTCCAGCATACAAATGCAAAAATCTCCATGTTTGAGTTGCTTCGGATATCTCCAACTCATAGAGTCATTCTAGACAAAGCTCTACTTGGATCCAATGTTCCCAACAACCTTGATTTAGACAAATTCTATACTATGGTTGGTCTTCTCATGTCTCCATAGTATATCTCCTTTTCAGAGGAAGATGATAATTCCTTGAGTCATCCCCATAACCAACCCTTGCACATTGAAGTCTTGATCCAAAACCATCGTATCAAATGTGTGTTGATAGATGGAAGCATTGGTATCAACATTTGTTCTTACATCTTGATCACACAATTGGGATTCTTTGAGGCTACCATTGATCCTAAAAAGAAGATAACTATCAAAGCATATGATGAGCAAGAAAGATCTTTCAAGGGAACTATTGTCTTACCTATCAAAACATGACCCATTATCAGAGACACCATATGTCAAGTTCTTGATCTACCTTTGGCTTACAACATCCTTCTAGGAAGACCCTAGATACATTAAATGAGAGATATTCCTACCACATACCATCAATGTGTGAAATTTCCTTATGAAGGAGTAGAGGTGACAATTCCAGCGGACCTATACACAACTTGTAATGCATTGAAATAAAGTGTTGATAAACTTGTTCCCAATAACAGAGAATCTTCCACTAAGTAGATAGACATTGCTTCAACATCCAAGATAGAAGAACTTGCTAAAGAATTCAAAATCAAAGAGAATGGTATGAGAGAATACATAATGGAACCTATTTTATCTTTCACATCTCTCCCATTGTCCCCTAAATCTTATGGACAACCTTCTGACAAAGTGAAACCTACACCTAAAGAATCCCAGGTCATATTCAATGGAAGCTTTGTCACAGATCAAGTATCTAAACAAGATTTTGAGGAAGATGAAGCCATTCTTGAATGGTTATACAAGGATGAGCTTCAATCCCAATCAATCCAAAAATGTGAATCCACTTCAAGAAAAATTCCTTAGAAGTCATACGGACCAGGGGACAAATTGATCACAAAAATGGGATATACTGGAAAAGGACCTCTAGGACTATAAGGTAAAGGTCTTCTATCACCTCTTGACCACCATGGTCAAACCAAAAAGAATACAATAGGTCTAGGATATAAGAAGAAGCCTTTATATCTTAGCAAGAACTCCCCACATTTCTTAGAACAGATTGAGCCATCCACAACAAATCAACTAAAGGAAGAAACAACTGAACAATCTGATAGTGATGATTCAGACACCACTAATGAGCTCATTCCTTATGAGCATTTTCCTAAAGAAATAAAAGACCTCCTTGAAGCTGAAGATGATCTAGTAAAAAGAATCAATGTAGTAGAGACACAAGAACCTACTATAGAACAAGAGACAGTTGCACCACAAGAACCAGCTGATCTTGAAGGCAATCAAACAAACAAAGAAGAAGGTGGTAGTTATTCTAAAATAGATTCCCATGAGTATGAATTCAAATAAGAATATGAGGGTAACCCTTCTTGGGGTATTCATCCTAACTTTACACACATTCTTAGATTTCCTAGAGGCATAGATGAGGAATCAAATGACTATGAATGGGGAGTCATTCTAGAGGAAGATGAGCTTATCACAGAAAAACATATTGATGTTGTTCACCAATATGCACCTAAAACCAATGTAAGTCTAGAGAGAAATAATGAACTTAATGATTCTGATCCACTGATGGCTGAAGTGAACTCCCATAATGACATTGAACCTATTCACAAATTGAACATTTTGAGTTGTAATATCACCTTCAAACTCAAGAGTCGGGTTAGGACCAATGATGACAGATCCATATCTATAAACACTATTTCCCAAGCCTTTCCCACTTTGACTATCCAACATCCTGAACTTCTTGACCAAACCTCCATGAATTTGAGCCAAGGTATCTATACCTTTCCAAATGACTATGCCCTTGCTTGCTACCTCAATGCAGTTGAGCCTATGATGACTTCCATCAGTGAACTGAGCATTAGCATGATGGAGTCAGACATCAAGTATCTTAGTCAAATGAATAGAAATAAAAATAAAAAGAAAAGGAGTTCTGAGGGTGAAAACCTCTTTGTGGCAGTCTCAGAACCTACAAAAGTAAAAATAAAAGACGTATCCAAAGGTGAAAACCTCTTTGAGGAACCTAAGGATGAGATATTTGATGTCCTTCTGAGTCATTTATAGGATAGATCTCTAGTTCTAATTGAGCCCACTCAATCCATCAACTTGGGAACAATAGAAGAACCACAGCTGATCCATGTACCACAATCCTTATCAGAAGAAGAAAAGCAAAATTTTACCACATTCTTAACACAAAAGAAGATCAACTTTGCATGAAAATATTTAGATATGCCAGTGTTGGATCCTGATCTTATAATGCACCATTTATCTATAGCTCTAGGGGTCAAACCTATTAAGCAAAAGTTAAGAAAGATGCATCCACATGTTGCACACTTGGTCAAAGCTGAATTAGAGAAACTACTAAAAGTCAGATTCATCCATGTTATTGACTATGCTAAATGGATCTCTAATATTGTACCTATTTCTAAACTAGATAAATCAATCAGAGTGTGCACAGATTTTAGAGATGTAAACAAAGCATGCCCTAAGGATGATTTTCCATTACCTAATATTGATATGATAGTGGACATGACTGTGGGCTTTGAGATGTATTCTTTGATGGATGGTTTTTCTAGATACAACCAAATAAAAATTGCTCCAGAAGATCATGAGAAAATTGCTTTCACATGTGTGTGGGGTACCTTCTATTGGAATGCCATGCCATTTGGGCTTAAAAATGCTGGTGCTACATATCAAAGAGCTATGACATCTATCTTTCATGACATGATGCATCGAACTATGGAGGATTATGTTGATGATACTTTGGAAAAATCTATGATAAGATCTGAACATCTAAATGATTTGATAAAAATACTAGATCAAATGGAGAATTTTAGTCTCTGACTGAACCCTAAGAAGTGTGCTTTTGGTGTCACTTCTTGAAAGCTCTTAGGCTACATTGTTTCAAAAAAAGGAATTGAAGTAGATCTAGCTAAGGTCAAAGCTATCATGGAGATGAAACCTCCCAAGAATATTAGTCAAATGAGAACATTACAAGGGAGAGTACAATCTATTAGACACTTCATATCTTAGCTAGTAGACATATCACAACCTTTCACAAAGACATTACATAAAGGTGTGACCTTTGCATGGAATGAGGAATGTGAAAAGAACTTTAACCATATCAAGAAATATCTATCAAATCCTCCTATTTTGATGCCTCCTATTCAAGGGAAGCCATTGATCCTATATGTCTCCACCATAGATACATCACTGGGGGCATTACTAGCACAACATGATGATAATAAGAAGGAAAGAGCTATATACTATATCGGTAGAACATTGGTAGCATATGATAAGAACTATTCAATGATTGAGAAAGCTTGTCTAGCTATGATCTTTGCATCACAAAAACTGAGACACTACATGTTAGCTCATACCACACATTTGGTAGCTAAGATTGATCCACTAAAGTACCTCCTAAGCAAAGCTGCCCTCACAGGTAGGTTAGCTAAATGGGTGATGCTATTAAGTGAATTTGACATTGAATATGTTGAAAGAAAAGCTATCAAGGGCCAAGTAATTGCAGATCAACTGGCTGATGCACCTTTTTTTGATGATACACTAATACAAATGGAATTCCCAGATTCCTCTATTGTGAATCTTTCTTCTAGAGCATTGAAGTTATTCTTTGACGGCTCCTATACACATAATGGATCTAGAGCAGGCATATTGCTCATCACTCTTCAAGGATACTCAATCCCTAAAGCATTCAAAATCAAGTTTCCTTGCACAAACAATATTACTAAATATGAATCCCTTCTTAATGGCATGAAGATAGAAATTGAGTGGAGAGTAACAGAACGATACATTCATGGAGACTCACAACTTGTAATACACCAAGTTAATGATGTGTATCAAATGAAAGATGGAAAGCTAATCCCATACAAGAGAATGGTAGATGATCTAAAGAAATATTTCATATATATCACCTTTGAACAAATTCCTAGAATGGAGAACACGGCTGTTGATGCTATGGCAACACTCTATACTTTACTACAACAAAACAAACATGAGCTACGCTACAAGTTCCTAGTGGAAGCACTATCTTATCTCGCATATGATTCCCCCGAAACCCACATGATCTACACTATTGTTGGCCATGATCCATCCAAATACAAAAACCTTTTCTCTTACCTCCAAGACCAAATCATTCCTAATTCCTTCAACTTCCATGAGAAATAATACCTTATCTGAAATACATCTCGGTATGTCATCATTGGTAATGATCTCTACAAACAAGGTCTAGATGGTACACTCCTTAGATGTTTAGAATAGGAAGAGTCTCAATGTGCATTAGAGGAAGTCCATGATAGTATTTGTGGCTCACATTCGAACGGTTTAACACTAGC
Organism: Chamaecyparis obtusa; assembly: GCA_027943335.1. NCBI lineage: Eukaryota > Viridiplantae > Streptophyta > Pinopsida > Cupressales > Cupressaceae > Chamaecyparis > Chamaecyparis obtusa. The sequence goes on from BSBK01000591.1 coordinate 1,084,155, forward strand.
TCGAAAACTTATTAGGGTTGGGTACTATTGGCCTGAAATGGAAAAAGAGGCTATGAAGTTTGCTAAGAACTGTCAAAAGTGCAAAATACATGGTAACTTAATTCATGTACCAGGGAGAGATCTAATTCCCTTTACTACACAATGGCCTTTTCACCAAAGGGCATTTGATCTTATAGGATCCATACATCCTCATTCTTCTAATGGACATACCCATATTATTACAGCTACAAACTATTTTACAAAATGGGTAGAAGCAACCCCTTTGACTCAAGCAACTGGAAAACAAATTTCAATGTTCATCTTAAACTACATCATATTTCGGTATGGTATTCCACATTCTATAGTCACAGGTAATGGTGGACAATTCAAGAATAGAGACTTAGATGATCTATGTGCCAAATTCAAGACTACACAACATTGGTCATCAATCTACTATCCTCAAGGGAATGGACAAGCAGAGGCTTCAAACAAGAATCTATTGAAAATATTGCACCGAACAGTTAATAAAATAGGAAGAGACTAGCATCTCATGATCAATCCAACTCTCTAAGCCTATAGAACAAGTATTAGAACACCCACTGGGGCTACACCATTCACTTTAGTTTATGGGTCTGAAGCGGTACTGCCTATTGAGGTTGAAATCCCATCTCTAAGAATCAAAATGCATGGTCTAGTAACTGATGATGACTACAGAGTGTCTAGGTTGCAAGAAATTGAACTACTAGATGAGTGCAGACAAGTAGCATATGATCATCTCAGAGTATATCAGAAGAGAATGTCTAGAGGTTACAACAAGAAAGTTAGACATAGAGAATTTTAGGTTGGCGATCTAGTCTTGAGAGAGAATCCTAAAAATCAATCACATAGAGAACGCAAGGGGAAGTTTGAACCCAACTGGTTGGGTCCCTTTGTAATCACTGCTACTTTTGGCTTTGGAGCCTATCAACTCTCAATGACTGAAGGAGAATAGCTCTAAGAACCAATCAACATTCTCCATCTAAAGAAATTCTATGCCTAAGGCATTCAGTCTATGGTAAAATGTCCTGAAAAAAATCATAAAAACCAGAAAAAGTCCTGAAAAAATGAATATCCTAGTGAAAACCTAGCAATAGGCACCTTGATGTATCAAAAAAAAATATCAAAAGTATAAAAAAATTTAAAAAAATGAAAAATACAAAAAAATGAGAAAAAGAAAAAGTGCCTTGGTGAAAAATCTGGAAATAGGTGCCTTGGTAGCAAAAATAGAATCTCTGCCAAGATGGTGAAAGCTTGGCAAATAGGTGCCACTTGTTCAAAATGCTCCATCTATTAGCACATTCTTGGTCTTTCCCAGCTTTCAGTCTACTTTAGTCTATATATATCCTTGTTTCAATAAAGTCGGTCTGTACACCAATTGGCAAAAGTGTCAGTCTCCTATATATCAATGTTCAAACTTGGGGGCAATCAAAGTCATATCCTACAATCCTCAGTATCTCAGACGAGTCATATCTAGTCAAAGTCCTTTGAAGCTACATCTGAGTCTGTCTGTCTGTCTCCTCTCTAGAAAGGATTTTCCATCTACAACAATGATCAAACATCAACACAAATTGAAAACAATCTATGCTTTTACATGCTTTTATCTCCTTGTATGCTTACTGATTTGCATTGAGATTTTTTCATATTGTGTCCCTTCAAGCTCTTCGATGATTTCCTTTATAGGATTTAGAGAGTGATGATTGGGGGCATAATCTTTTCTTTATTTTCTTCTTGTGTGTGAAAATATAACAACTTTGGAAATTTTGGATTGAAATGGTGTCTGTCTATAAGAGCCTCTATCTCGTATTGGATGGCCATGCGTACCTCGACCATTGATACCTAGAAAATTCAATGAAGTTTGATCTAACTATTGTCTTTTTGAAAAAGTTCTTACTCCTACTTTGAAACGTGATCTTACCTAAGGATGTGAACGATAAAGGGTCACTACAGGTAATTCACATTGGATTTAGAATGATATCTTGACTGCTTGATATGTTTGTTCTGCAAGGCATATTCAGGTCATCAAAATGTCTATGTTTTGATGTTTATACAAATTGCTATATCAAAATGGACATGATATTCAGGTCACCCTGGCGTTTGTGCCTTGGTGCTTTTGTGACAGACAATTTTGTGAGATCATTTCATAGTTTTTTATAGCTTTTGCATACTTTTGCATATCATTTCAATTCATTCTAGATTAGTTTCATATAAAGTTTTTCATCTAATTGCATAAAAATCCCAAAAAAATAGATTAATTTGCATTCATATTTCATTGCTTTCATCATTTTAAATCTTTCATTTAGGTGTTGCATTGTCACTGATCTTATTCTAATATAAGAATACATACTCACACCTACTAGAAGGTAGTAAATCGCCTGGTTAGATTTCTTAATTTGCTAACCTCTAATGTTTTACTGAAGTGTTGTGTCCACAACTCGGTTCATCTTTCAAATCAGTTTCATACATCTTTATCAAACACAGATTATTCTTTGAACCACTGCGCTTCGCATAGTAATTCAAAGAGGCGAAAAATGTAATACCCCAAAAATGGGCTATACGTTCATTAACCTCTTACATCAACAAATTGATTGAAATCAACATCAAAGTCCTAACCTAAGGCACATCTAAACATCAATTTATCAAAAATTGATTTTATCTTAATTCTGCATCGGAGAATATTCCTTGAATATTCCTAATTTATCATAATTATCTTTAATTAAATATTATTTGGTGATAAATCATATTTATCCTGAATTTGATTAATTGAATATGATAAATATTTAATTAATTAAATTTGATTCTGCCACTTAAGTATTTAATTAGATTTAATTCTATTTATTCCTAAAGTGTATTATTTAATTTTGACAATAAATAAAAAATCTTATGACTAATTGATTAAATTCTTATTTAATTAATTAATGTCAATTGTCAATATTTAATGATATAGTTTTTGAATTAAGTTTGATTTAATAATTGATTAACCCATAAATCAATTGTTTTAATTCAAAAATCAGTTAAGTGGAAAATAAATCACTTTATTTATTAAATTAATTCGTATTAAATCATGCACAATCGGAAAAGCAGTTAACTTTAAATCAATTTTAAATTCAATTTGTTAACTTTCTAAACTCAACATCTGATGATGAGTTGAAAAAAGAGAACTAAACTATATTTTGAGATAAAAACAGCTTTTGCATGATTTTATGAATTTATTTATTCTTAATTTCTTGTTAACTCAAAAATCAACCTGAGTTTATCAAGAATGATTTATGGATTTTCTCAATGCATCCTCAAGCCCTGTATTTCTATAAAAACAAGGTTCAGCTCTTCACAAATTATCTCTCGAATTTGCACAATTACTCTGGTGAATTTACAACTGAAAAACAAAGTTTTTGCAACAAGCAATTTTGTGAGATCATTTCATAGTTTTTCATAGCTTTTGCATACTTTTGCATTCATCTTCATAGCATTGTTAGATTAATTACATATCATTTCAATTCATTCTAGATTAGTTTCATATCAAATTTTTCATCTAATTGCATCAAAAATCCAAAAAAAAAGAGATTAATTTGCATTCATATTTCATTGCTTTCATTATTTTAAATCCTTCATTTAGGTGTTGCATTGTCACTGATCTTGGTCTAATCTGAGAATACATACTCACACCTACTAGAAGGCAGTAAATCACCTAGTTAGCTTATTTTATTTACATTGTAGATTTCTTGATTTGCTAACCTCTAATGTCTTGAGATTTTTGCATATTGTGTCCCTTCGAGCTCTTCGATGATGTCCTTTACAGGATTTAGAGAGTGATGACTGGGGGCATAATCTTTTCTTTGTTTTCTGCTTGTATGTGAAAATCTAACAACTTTGGAAATTCTGGATTGAAATGTTGTTCGTCTATCTCGTATTAGATGGCCATGCGTACCTTGACCATTGATACCCAGAAAATTCAAGGAAGTTTGATCTAACTATTGTCTTTTTGAAAAAGTTCTTACTCCTACTGTGAAACGTGATCTTACCTAAGGATGTGAACGATAAAGGGTCACTACGAGTAATTCACATTGGATTTAGAATGATCTCTTGACTGCTTAATGTGTTTGTTCCGCAAGGCATATTCTGGTCATCACGATGTCTATGTTTTGATGTTTATACAAATTTCTATATCAAAATGGACATGATATTCAGGTCAACCTGGCATTTGTGCCTTTGTGCTTATATCAAATCTAACATTTTGAAAACAAAATCAATATTCATATGCCCATGGTTGTCTAGCCAGTGGGTGTTGTATTGATTCTTGCACATACAAATCAATATTCATATGTCTATAGTTTCCTAACTAGTGGACGTTGTATTGATTTATCTAATTACCTAAAAATTCATTGATGAAAATGACCGACACATGATCAGTGACTAGATCCTAGGTCTTAGGTTTGCATTTCATTTTGCACTTTGCATGATTAAATTTATCCAACGATTGCCCAAATCAGCTTGACACTCAAATGATTCTTCAAAACTATGCTAAACATGACACAAGGACTGAGCACTGTATGAAGGTCCCTCCAACTAAATAGCAAGTAGAATCCATTTTCATGATCAAAATTGAAATTTGAGATCATTTACTTTGTAAAAATCATGATTTAAAATTTTTGGACCCAGGACGGCCGACTGCTTGCATAATCAACCTTCAATCATCACAGAAATCCAGAATTCAACTTAACTGATTACCTAACATCAAACTATCAAAATTTCAACTTGGTCAACCATGGTCAACTCATGGTCAAACCTAGTCAAACTTGATGTTCAGGACCTCCAAACAATGTAGAACATGTTTCCGAACATGTACAATCACTTCTTCAATCAATTAACATTCTTCTGAACCATTCAATGCTGACTTTTCTTATCAAATTTTGATTTTCATCCCGAAGGGGGCATGGTATCGCATATCATTCAAATCTGTAAATCAAATCTTCTCTCAGTAATCAAGATAACAACCACATCTAGTTTTTGATTCATCTAAAGACCTCGTCACTTATGGCACATCGCTTGGGGCATATCAGATTCATCGAGATCCATATCAATTTGGTATCCTAATCTATCTTGTAAACTGTATCAACTTTTCATAACCATCAATTTATTAGTGTTATTTCCTTAATTCTTCGTAACTGAAGGGTTCAGATGTGATACCAATTATGATTCCTTTGGACAATCAGGTCACTCACTTCTTCATAATCATAAGGTTTAGAATCAGGCATTTTGATACTTCTTCATAATCACTGGTTCATTGTTGTTATAGTTAACATCATCTTTGGTCAATCAGGACCTAGCATCTTCAAATCTTTCAATCGGTTTCTATCTCAAAATAAGTTAGTCTCTCAGGATCAGTTTCTCCACCACATAACTGAGTTTGCATCTTTATCAGACACAGACTATTCTTTGAACCACTACGCTTCGCGCAGTGATTCAAAGAGGGGCAAAATGTAACACCCCAAAAATGGGATATAGGTTCATTAACCTCTTACATCAACAATTTGATCGAAATCGACATCAAAGTCCTAACCTAAGGCACATCTGCACATCAAAATCCTAATTGATTTTATCTTAATTCTGCATCAGGGAATATTCCTAATTTATCATAATTATCTTTAATTGAATATTATTTGGTGATAAATGTCATTATTTATCCTAAAGTTGATTAATTGAATATGATGAATATTTAATTAATTAAATTTGATTCTGCCACTTAATTATTTAATTCTATTTAATTCTATTTATTCCTAATTCTATTATTTAATTTTGATAATAAATCAAACCTCCTACAAATAATTGATTAAATATCTATTTAATTGATTAAATCTAAGTTGTCAATATTTAATAATGTAGTTTTGAATAAAAGTTTGATTAAAATAATTGATTAACCCATAAATCAATTATTTTAAATTTAAAATCAGTTTAGTTGAGAATAAATCACTTTATTTTTAAATTAATTCAAAATAAATCATGCACAATCAGAAAAGCAGGCAACTAGAAATTAACAACCAATTTTAAATTTAAACTCAACATGTGATTGTGAGTTGGAAATTGATCTAAAAGTTGTTTTTGCATGATTTTGCATGATTTTGTGAGTTAATCTATTTCTAATTTCTTGTTGACTCAAAAATCAACCTGAGTTTATCAAGAGTGATTTATGGCTTTTCTCAATGTATCCTCAAGCCCTGGATTTCTATAAAAACAAGGCTCAGCTCTTCACAAATTATCTCTCAAATTTGCACAATTACTCTAGTGAATTTACAACTGAAGAACAAAGATTTTGTGATAGGCAATTTTGTGAGATCATTTCATAGTTTTTCATAGCTTTTTCATACTTTTGCATTCATCTTCATAGCATTGTTAGATTAATTTCATATCATTTCAATTCATTCTAGATTAGTTTCATATCAAGTTTTTCATCTAATTGCATCAAAAATAAAAAATAAAAAAAGATTAATTTGCATTCATATTTCATTGCTTTCATCATTTTAAATCCTTCGTTTAGGTGTTGCATTGTCACTGATCTTCATCTAATCTGAGAATACCATACTCGCACCTACTAGAAGGCAGTAAATCACCTAGTTAGCTTAGTTTCAATTACTTGCAGATTTTGATTTTGCTAACCTCTAATGTTTTACTAAAGTGTTGTGTCCACAGCTAGGTACAATTTTCACACACACACATATATAAGTTGAATGAGTTAAGGAGAAGAAGAAATGAGATATTGTGAAGTTGAATAAATTTAATGGGAAATTGATACAGATCAGACAATGCTAAGATTATGTTGATATAATTATTTTCTACCTAACATATGATTATATCAAGTTGGTAAAGTATGGTAATGAATATTTGACAAGTTGATAAGCAAATTACTTTTGGCTAACAATCAAGCAGGAAAAGTCACCCGGTAAAGAGAGAAAGTAATTTGGTAAAAGAAGAGTAAGTTTTGGTAAAGGAAAAGGAACTCGAGGCATCAAGCATAAATTTTTAGGCACTGAGAGAAGTTAACTAAAATTTAGAGCTATCCACCAAGAAAGGAATAGAAATTAAATACAATGATCAGAATAATATTTAATGATTAGCTATGATGAGATGGAAGGTTATGATGATAAGAGTTAGAGAGATCTACGATCAGGAAAATTCATGATGATGATCTATGGCTTAGATCTAAATAGTTAAAATAGAAGGAACAAGTTTCAAGAAAGTTCAAGTTCTGAGGTGAAGGTAAAATGTGTTACCGAGATCCAGATATGTTGTATAAGTTTATGAAATGAATTGAATAGATAAGATTAACCAAAGGAAAATGTAATAAAGGATATAAAGGATGGATTTGTATGAACAAATGGCTGTAAAATTAAAAATTTGATAAGTCACCGACTGATGCGGTGAAGAAGGAAAAGAAGGATTCCGAGTCAGAAAGAAGAATTTGATGAAGTGTTGAAGCTAGTGGAAAGTGAAGGATTGAAGTGAAGATAGAAGAGTGAAAAAAGGATTTGATTATGCACAGGATAGTTGCAAATCTATAGGTCAAACTATTTACTATTGCTTATTAGCATTTGTAACATAGAAATCTCCTAACCAAGTAGACCCAACAGTCTTATTGTAAAATCCTTGCAAAAGGTAACATTCTAAAGAATGTTCAAAGTCCTTTTACCAGGACACTCCTAACAGGGTGAAGATCCTAACAGATCTAATGTAAATCCCTTGACTGGGTCACACCTAACAGTGTGTATTGTAATCTTTAACTAGATTGGCTCTTAATCGAGTGTACTTCAGAAGAGTATTTTCTTAGTGGGTGATAATTCCCATAGAGGTTTTTCCCAAAGATGGGTTTCCACATTAAATACTAGTGTTACATGTGATGAATGATTTATGTGAATGATTTTTTGATTTTTAAGTCTTATTTAATATTATTGGTAAATAGTGAGTTGTGTTTAACCTAGTTAATAAGAGAAAAGTTTTAAGGTACAGAGGATTAGGGATTACTGATTCACCCCCCCTCTCTGCAATCCAACACTTAAATAAATTACATTAACACTTAACGATTTGATCCAAAACAAGTCACCAAGGACATATCTAGGACCCAAAATAATATCCTTGAACATGACAAGATCCTTAAATCTCATGACAAATATTTGCAACATGGTATCTCATCAAGTTATCCAAGAACAATAGAAGCTATCAACATGTTACACTAATTTACCAAATTTGATCACATAACCCAATATGATCCAACAACATGAATAGGAAACAATCTAGAAACATTAGAAAGAAACATGAAATAGAACATTAGCAACAAAACCTTCTCTAACTCAAAATCCACAAACATCTCTTTACTATTCACCAAAAACACTAAAAATAAATCTCTATTAATCAATAAAAATAGATTTACAGAAACTAAATCCCGAACCACTCAAGATGAGGACACACATCCATGTCCTAAGCACTCTACTAGGTTAGAAACAAAATATATTGCAAGACCTAGCCACAGTGATCAGAAAAAAACAACATTTCCTTTGCTACAACACCAAAAACTATCTCTGATGAATCAACTTTAACTCACTCCAAATGTACAACAAACCTCTCTAACTAAACCATGATCAAGTATAGGCACTTCTCAACATCTCTGCAACATCATGACTTTTGATACTCAAACACAACTCTCTAACCGATCATAGCACTCTACTCTGTAACTCAAGAACACTATCCAAATTGATGTAATATGTTGACAGCAATGACAAAACATCAATTTCAACACATATATGCAATATATCCCAACATAGCTTCCCTTTTCATAATTTCTGAGAATTAAAGCCTTCTTGCATTTGATTATGTGCTTGTGGGTTTTTGAGTGTTAATTTTATATTCTAATTTTATTGTGGATGCAAGTATTTGTAAAATTTTGATAATTACATAAAATTTGGTGTATCACCTTTTAATTCAAGTTATTTATTTTTCTAAACATCTAATTATCTCTTTTCTAGTCAAGAGTTAGTTTTTAGGTGAACACAAAGAAGGAAGCTGGCCTATGTCATTCTCAACACAAATTGCCCACCATTGAGAATATTTCCATGTTACAACAAGATTATTGAGTTTCACACTTACAAAATTTGGATGTAATCCTGATTGATAACAAGTTCAACCTCCCATTTTCATTCACATCGTTAGTTGAGATATTAGGGAGTAGTGGGGTCCATCAAGATGGTGCATCAGTTACTAGGGTGTTGATAGATGACTTGCTACATAAGGTGTATGATATTGAGATACAAATATGATGAATTGATTTTATAACATTTATTTATTAAATACTTAATTTACAAATTTAATTGTATTTTTAATTATAGATTAATTTAAATTGATGCAAATATTATGCATCTCAATATGTAGTGATAGAGGGTGGTACATCATTTACCATTCATGTTCTAAGTTGTTCAGTTGCACCTTCATTAGAGGTTAAAAATTTATAATATATCAAAATAGAATAAGACCCTATATTCAAAATAATATTTTAGAATATATATTAACGTACTAATGTATATTTATGTAGAGTTTGATAGGTGATGATATAATATAAAATTTTATAATTCCATGATGCTATACCCTTGTGACTATTACATTTGGCCTAGAAATCTATACAATATCCTTTTTAGCACATATGCAAACTTATAATTCTTATTGAATATGCATATAATTTAAAGTATGATTATTTAAATTATATTTTAACATTATATGTTGATCTTACTATTGTAGGGTATGCAAAGTATGATTGATTTGGAACCTATGTCACTTTCTTCCTCAAGATCAGGTGACTAATCAAAGGTAATTGGATAAAAATTTAATTGAAATAATAGTTTAAATAGCTTATATGAGTTATTATAGCATGATTTACATGTTGATTATTCTATTATTTCATGATTATAATAGAAATAAGGAAGCACAACAAATGAGGGGGGGTGAATTAGGTGTATCCAAAACAGTTGTGTCAAAACCAGAGCTTAACAATACTTAACTTCTTCACTTAATGTGAACATTTATGAACTAAGCCATAAACACAAGAACACATAACACCATAATTTTTTGCATGGAAACCTAGTTAAGGAAAAATCAATGGTGGGGATCAAACCAACAAGATGATGTACTAGTATATATAACCCTATAAAAGGTACAAAGGGGAATGCACATGCATTCAAGCTCACTTCCTAGAGCTCATTACTCAAATACAACTAAGGGAAAAAATCTTGAGGGCAACAACCCTAAGATTACAACAAGGGAAACAACCCAAGGTGGACTACAATCCACTATTGACAATAATTTACTAAATTATGAATTGACTGATAACATCTCTAATATGCCAATATACCTCCATTGAAGTACAATTCTTATCTGACTTTGTTTTAGATTCCACTCATACCTATTCACACATCCACTGATATATTATTCCATCCAACATCTCTCTCCCTTTCAATATCAAATATTACATATTTAAATACATTACATTAACACATTATAACAAGGTTGGCTAGGGACCTAATTAAAAAATAATACACAATCCTCGATGCAATCCAATACATGTCAAAAAATACATAGCTAGGACCCAAATCCTTCATCCACGAATATGCTATAATCCATATATCACTCTGAAAATATTTACAACATACTATCCATCAAGTCAACCAAGAAAATCAACATACCAAAGACAAATCATTGAATCCAATCACATAACCTAATGTGTTCTACCAAAGTGAATAATACACAATCCATAAACATCAGAAAGAAACATGATTTACCACAACAACAACACAAACATCTGTGTCTTAGAATCCACAACTATCTTTGCATTGTTCATCAGGATCACTAAACATCAACCTATGTCACTCAAGAAAATAAGCTTCATCAATTCATAAAGAGAACCTCTACAACTTGAACAAAATCAAGTATATACATTTCAAAAAACCTCTACATCTTTGAAACAACTTATCTAAAATAAAGTGTCCATATCAAACCAAAACTCATAACTAATCAAAGAAAGGAATAAAGGAATATGTTGACATCAATGAAAAAATATTAATGTCAGCACATATATGAATAAAATCTCCAACAATATCCCCCTTTGGCATGGATATAAATATATGATATGAAAAACCAAATCAATGCACAAAGTAATAATCAACCACAATATATCAACTGCTCCCCCTAAGTCTGACACTTCATTTCTCATGGAAATATCTCCCTTTAATTCTTCCTTGTTTTTCACATGGCTATCTCTCCCCCTTTGAAATCAATGAAAAAGGAACATATATGCACTAAGTCGTAGAGGCCAAAAATAAAATTATGAACAACATTCCTCACAAGACTAACTACTCCCCCTAAGGAGAAGTTCAAAAAACACCAATCCATAATGAAAGATAATCTCGATATAAGCATTGGACCAATGCAAATCCATACATCTCTAGCTCTAATCAAGAGGGGATATCATCCCAATTTTACCTCAAAGATACTCAAAATTATCCTTTGGAAAGGGCTTCATGAAGATATCTGCAATCTATTCTTTTGTAGACACATATTCCAATTTGACTTCCTTTTCATTCACCTTATCCTTTAAGAAATGATACTTTACAAATATATGTTTCAATTTTTGATGAAACACGGGTTTCTTTGAAATATTTATAGTACTTGAGTTCTCACAATAAATAACAATAGGCTCACCAAAAATTATTTTGATGTCTTCCAACATTTTCTTCATCCAAACTACCTTATTACAGTTTGTACTAGTAGTAAGATACTCAGCTTCAACAATACATTGAAGTATAAAAGTTTCTTTCTTACTAGACCAAGGGACTAACATGTACATGTAGATTGATAGTCTTATATTTTTTGTCTTATACATATAATAACCAATGGGGTTTCAAAAATGATGTTTACACCTCATATATTGGATTAAGAGAGGCAAAAGTTATATGTATTTTTTTATTTATTTTCTTGATATCATGATTATATGAGCATGTAAATTCATTTTATTACCAATATTATCATTTTTTTTATATAGGAAATGGCCATACATGTTTCATCATTGATGACCTCTCCTAAAATAATAGGGAAACCATATAGTGCATGAACACCAAAGAACCTAATAGTACTAGGAGGTCAAAGGTCAAAAAATGAGAACTTTTATTGTATTTAAATCATTTATGATGTATTAAGGTAATTTTTATGTATTAAGAGTTCTTTTGAGTCATGATGAGTCATTATGTAAGCCAATTTGAGCCATTTGCACTAAGTAGTTCAATAAGGTCCTGATTGAGTCTATATGGTCAAATGTATCAAAAGAACCATGAAATGGTGAGAAATAATTTAAAATTTCTATTTGAGTCCATTTTGAAGTGATAATATTGGCCATGTAAATTTATGGTCAAGTTTGGAGTTCAAACATTAAAATTGTCAACTTGTTGTATAAAGTTGTCAAAGTAAAAAATGCAACCTAGGAGGTCTAAATTTGTTAAAGGGTAGTTATGAATGTTCCTAAGGATGAGAAAAACTATTTGAATTATTTAATGTTGATCCAAATGGGAGATAAATGAGGAGTACATTTTTATTAAGTTTGGTAATCCAAATCTCTTGTTTTGTAGTTTCTCGATAATTTTTTCTTCTATTTCCAGGCCTTGTACGACTATGTAAGGCATATAAATGGTGTATTAAATATGATATATTATTCAATAATATTTCATTTGTCTCTGGTTTGGATCATTTTGGTGAATAATTGAATGACTTATGAATGATTTATTTATTGCAATTTCCATATTTTCTAAAAACACTCATGTTGAAGCAACATGTATAGTCATGTAATGATTTCTAGTTGGAATAAAAGTTGTATTTATGGAAATAGGGATTAATTATTTTTCCAATGAAAGTGGTTTGATACATTTTTTAAAGTTTTTTCAAAGTTATGATAGTTTCGGTGAAAACTAGTTTCAAACCCTCTTCAATGGAGTTGTTGATACGGGTTTGATAATAACTTTGTTTGTAGCCAATGGAATAATATTATTCTAGGATTTTTTAAAGTGGATTAAAGGGGATTTCAAATTTTTTTGGATTTACTTGAAATGGGTTTGTATTGTGGAATATACTTGATGTCCTAGGCGGATTGGGTAAGCAACTTTTCTTGTTTTATGATAGTCAAATTCAGTCTCTATGCGGGGCACATAAATTTTTAATGAACCGTTGGGTTTGGATAATTTTTTGATATGTTTTAAGAAGTCTAGTTCTCCAAATTATCACTAGATTGATTGGGAAAATGATGTCTGGTATAAATTTTATGAACAAAAGAATTTTGTACTATCAAAACTTTAGAATGATGGTCTAATAAAATTTTCTTGTCAAGGTCTAGTTTATGATCAGATTTAGGTTTTGTGTCTTGAATATGAAAATGATATTGATTTGATGTTGTCAATAGATTAAATCATTCTTGGATATGGATTAATTAATCTTAGTTATCTTTTTATGATCAGGATACATGTGGTTTAATGGTATGAAGGTAAGAACTTGTTGAATAGTTATGATTATTGAAATCAGAAGTGAGTTGTAAATGTGACTCTAGAACATATGGATGGAGTGATATTGTAATGTTTGGTTGAGTGGTTATTTATTGTGCCTCTATTACAAATAAATTTAGCAATGGGTCAGCAAGATCCTTGGGTTGTGATTGGATTTTAGGATGCTCTTCATCACCATCATAGGATAAGGTATACATTTATTTTAAATTGTAGGTATACATTTAGATATAAGTACATGTATGTTTAATTTATACTTCTTTGTAAAAAATATATAGATTAAATTTTATTGATTTTATTTTACCTTGTATAGCCCTATTCATGATTTAGCCATGACAAAAATCTTCTACCTCATCAATATGGTTGGACTCTTGATTGACATAAGGAATTTTTATTTTTGGAACACCTTTCAGCCATAAAGAAAAGGTACGGGGTATTAAAAAACAATTCAATTTTAGAGAAATTATAGTTCAATATAGTTAATTTGATGTTAATTTGAGAATTATAAAATATGTAATTTAATTTTTTTGTTTGAATTGTTGTTGTGTCATCTTCTACAAAGACATGTAATACTTTGAAGATGATCAATTTTTAGGATCTATCACAACTATAAGATTGGTAGAGACATATAGCACATTGTGGTCATTAATGAACTAATACATATAGTTGTTAAAAAATTTATTGTATATTGATCTTGAGGTGGTATATGACACATATGCCACATTTTTGTAAAACTTTGATGCAGTCAAGGATGGTGGATCCAATGAAGGATAGTCCAAACCTTGTAGCCAATAGAACAACACAATGGAATACTCAAAAATGCAACATAAAGTAATTGTTCAACTCTAATTTTCATTAACATGCCCAACTATAAGGCCTTCTGGATTAGGGCCAATTACAATCAGAAAAACAATTCTGCAAGATCCACAACCAAATCTAATACAGACTTAGCTAGTTCAGCTCTGAAGACAATCAAAAGCTGATGGAAACCCTAAGGTAGATCTAAACTTGAGCTTGCAAGCCTCCAAGTAATCTCCTTGTTCCCAAGTATGCAACCCCTAGCTCTGCTACAAATAACTATCAAATTACAATCTGATCTGTGAGATCATGCAAGAACTTTTCCACAACTTCACCAACTTCAGCTTCAGAACCTCAGATTTGACTCACTAATTCTTCTCAGTCATGAACTTCTCTGATCTCTTGATGATCTACCCCTAAACATCTACCCAAAGATCCTATAAATACTAATCATCAACCACAAGTCAGCTGGATGAAACCATTAACTCCCTAAAACAAATAATTAAATGACATACAAGTCAGCTTACAAATGTATACAAACATTTAATTCAACATGTCAGCCTATAACAATAGCTACCAATAATAAATTCACCAATTCGGCTGAACAAATCACACAGAACTCTAGTCGGTAAACCAGAATTACCGAGTGACAGTGAATTAACCAAACATGCCACACATCATCGAGCACCAGTGTCGATCAAGCACCTCAGGCATGACCAAGTAACACTTTCATGGAGTGCCAAAAACTACCGAGTTCCTTCAATGATTGAGCTTCCTTCAATGACCAAGGTCATCGGTCAATTAAGCTGCAACTGAGTAACACCGGCCAAAATACCAACACCCCATGCAATTCCACCGAGGACAAGAATGCCCCTGCCTTAACCTTGGATGCCCCTGCATCAGACACCCAAGGTTCCAAAATATGTTCATATGTGAGAAGAACATCTTCAAGGATTCATCACGTAAATCTTGAACGGGTTCTTCACATACAAGTCCTCCACCTTTTCTTCTTGCAGATTCTTCCACTTCAGTTTCCTCTATCTCTTCAAGTCTTTTCTTGACAATGTATAGGTCAGTTCTCCAAACTAATCATTCATTTTCTCTAGATCCACAACCTCAACTCATCTAAAAATACTTAGGCTTCTCCTACCGAGTGTTGTATCCATCAAAGGCATTAGTGAAAACTTCCTATCATCCTTTTCAATAGTAAACACATTTCAAACACAGTCATAAATAGCTCTGCAATCATATTGCCAAGGTCTACCGAGTGATATATCACAACTATTCATCTTCATAATGTCACAAAGAACAATATCCTTATAATGGCCAATCTGAACATCAATGAAGAATTGTTCTCTTACTTCCAAAGCATGAACATATTGTAACCAACCAATCCTATAAGGACAAGGATGCTTCATTCTATTCAAACCAAGTTTCTGAACTAGGTCCTCAACAACAAGGTTATCAATACTACCACTATCAAAAATAACATCATAGAGTTTACCTTCAGATTTGCATCGGATTCTAAACAAGTTACTCCTTTGACAAGGTTCATCCTTTGTACCGAGAAATGTTTGCCAAAGAAGCAAATTCTCTAATTCTAGTTCATTCTGAATGTTCTCATTCATCACAGTAGTTTGTCAGTCAACCTTCTTCTGTGTAAACTCAAAAGAACAATGTCCTTCCTCCCCATAGTTATATCAAGTACCTTTAAAGATAACTCTACATGTCTTCTTCTTTAGCTCCACAAGTTTCTATTCATCTTCTACATCAGTCGGTTTATCCTTCACCAAGTGATCAATCTTTTCCTTCCCTTGGGAGTTACTAGGTTATTTCCTCTTCAACTTATCTTCTTCCTTTAGAGCATACTAATAAGCATCTTCAACAGAATCAATCTTCAGCATACCAAGCTCATCCTAAATATTAAATCTCATACCATTCACATACCGAGCTACCTTTTCCTTACCAAGCTCTTGATGTCCAGACCAAATAGTAAGTTTGTAGAACTCTTCAGTATAATCTTCAACAGAAAAATCCTTTTGTTTTAGATTCTGCAACTTCTTAAACAAGTCAAGCTCATAGTCAACTGGTATGAACTTAGCTTTCAACTTAGTCACCATCAACCTCCACTGATTGATCTTTGTTTCACCTTCATCTTCTCGCTCTCTTTGTAGTTCCTTCCACCAAAGAGCAATATGTCCTTTCAACTTTGTCTATGCTAATCTCACCTAAAGAGGAGCTTCAATTTCTTCTAGATCAAAGAAATCTTCAAGTTCACCAATCCAATCAATCAGATTGTCAGGCTTTAAGTAGAAACTTCCATTCAGTAATTCCTAAACCAAGTAGCAGATCTAGGTAACCGAGCAGTTCTGTCTTCACCAAATATATCCCTGTAGTCATCACCACTAGATCCAACAGGTTCAAATTCTTTAGTAGCTTCTTCATAGCCATCCTCAGTACCAACATTCTAAGGTATACCAGTAACATCTCTCATGATCTTGGTGATGATGTCATTCTTCATTAATTCCATCTTAGATCTAAAATTTGATTTGACCTTCTCTGTGATCTGGGATTCCATGGTATCACAAAGATCAGAAATAAATCTAGGGTCCAATATTCTTGGAGGCATCCTTAAAGATATGAAAAACCTCCTGTAACAAACCCTCACTGACCACCTTGTGGAAATCTCCAAGTTTTGTACAAGTCAGATCTCAACCTGCCACCTTGAACAAACAACTAGGGAAAGATCCACAAGTTTAGTGCTACGGATCTGCAATCTAGATCATACGATCCCTTCACCAACAAGATCAACTTTGCAAGATCATCCTTGCTAGGTCAACCTTTGCTTCACAAGATCAACTCTCAGCTCTAATACCACCTGATGCATTCAAGGATGGTGGATCCAATGAAGGACAGTCCAAACCTTGCAGCCAAAAGAACAACACAGCAGAATAAAATAAATGACTTCTATAGTGTCCTAAATTATAAGGATGTACAATTTTGGTCCTTATTATTTTAGTGTCAAAGGACTCCATCCCTATTATTCTTGATCTAGTCTCAATTGTTCTTTTTGAAATTCTTGTATCAAAATTGACTCCCAATTTAAATATGAGCCTAGATTAGCTCACATAGGGTGCTTAGGGAGGTATGGGGTGAGATCACTTTCCCAAGACCTCAAGAGTTTACCCATGCCCCACAAATTGGAGCTTAATTTTTATGGTAGAGTGGTTACTATATTTTAGTGAAATTTCTAAAACCTCATTGTCCTCCTTAAGTTTACATCCCCAAAATGACTTGGTGAGGTATAAAAGCAAAGCTTCCTACATGTTTTTGGTAAGCACACTTGAATTAAGGAATTCAATATCAAGTCACTGAAGCAAGATTAGTTCAAGGAGTAAAAAAGGAAATATATCCACATTTGTATTCATTCATTCAAGAATAAATCATGGAAGAAAAGGTTTGAAATCTATATCTCAACACGTGTGAAGGAATTAATGAACAATTAAACACAATAAAGGATAGTGAAGGTATAAACATCTTGTCAAGCCTATATTAATAAAAAAAATGATTACTATTTATGCATTTATATTTTATTTCAAGGTTAATTCCTATACAATGGTTTGATTGTGGAAAACCCCTTTCCACAAATATTTTCCTCATTTTTTGTGTGCACATGATAGGTGGGGTAGTTCCAAAAATACTACAAACATATATAACAAAGAGATATACGTGCTATATTTTTCATTATATTTTGCTAGGTCTAAAGAAAATCCATAGGTTTGAGGTGATTCTAGTGGCCCTTGACCCTCTTGGTCACCCCATACTTGTCATTTTAGATAGAAATCTGGATCATGGGTTAGTTATAGTTCTGGATTTCCAAATATGGTTTTAGAATTAAAATTATAGTTTGTTACCAATTTGTATGCATAAAAATTCATTATTTCCCTAGTCCTTGCATACAAATTTATACTTTTCAATTTGCATAGTCATCTTCTACTCAAATTAAGGAATTTTTGTATCCTTTTACTGGTTGAGCCTAGTGGATTAACTCTACTTCCAATTTAGTGAAAGATGGAAAGAATATGGGTGTGATATTCCTAGTTTGTCCATTCATCATAGTGATTACCTTTCCCCCACTTTACATCACTACATTTTATTTCACTACATTTTGGAGAACCCAACGTTATTACATCCTAATTCTAATTTGGTAGGTAGATTTGATCTATATGCATTTCTTTCTCATATTTTATTCTTTTAGAAACCTTATCACATATTGATTAATATTTGGATGGTTAGATTTGCATGAAATTCATTAGGTTATATTTTCTTTCATGTTATATATGATTTACATTGTTATATTCCTTTCTTGCAATATTTAAATAATCAATTTGTTAGTACTTTTCATTTTTTACATTTTTTTAATGAATAAGCCTTCTCCATTATGAGATAATTAAAAATAAACTATTCACAAAAAAAAAAAGTTGGAGGACATAGAGTCACTCCATGAGTGTCATATGGGTAGATCTCAGAAAGATAACTAATAACCAAAAACATGGGAAAAGCCTTATAAAAAAAAAACCACCTTAAGTGGCTAAGGAAATGCCTAGAGAAGGTGGAGGATCTTGATCGTGTTTTTTACCCCATACATTAGTAGGATTAGGATTAGGGTCTCAAAGGGACCAACCTTCTTTAGTCCTATCTTCTTCTTCATTCTCATTCTTGGTAGGAGAAATATCCAAATCCATCTGTGAGAACCACTTAGAGGAAGTGGGCCAACTAGAATCACCACCAAAGTTTAGCCAACTAGAGCAACCTAGAGTGGAGGGAACCTCATTATCAGTAGGAAGAGCATTGGAAGAACCAACATGGGGTGGAAAATTTAAGTGATGATGTCAAAAATATCTTCCCCCACCATAAGGTCAATGAAGGGCTTAGGATCATAGTGTATGTGAGTGGGGGGTGAGGAATTGCAGCCACACTGA
The DNA here is from genome assembly GCA_027943335.1 of Chamaecyparis obtusa. Lineage (NCBI taxonomy): Eukaryota > Viridiplantae > Streptophyta > Pinopsida > Cupressales > Cupressaceae > Chamaecyparis > Chamaecyparis obtusa. Next base: position 1,103,527 of record BSBK01000591.1, read on the forward strand.
CAACTATGGAGTGAATATCAATCACATGAAATAAAAAAAATTCTAGTGACACTGTAACAACCATACATGGGGGATTTCCCCAATGCTAAATTAGCTACTACAAGTGGGCCACTTCAAGAACTACTTTATTTTCTTTAACTTGAATCTACATTAGGACATTATTACAAATACATAATTTAGCATAGATATAAATACTAATATAAAGATAACTATGAGTAAATAACACTACATCCATATCTTTCCATAGATTGAAAATGATTTCCATCCCAAAAGAATGCTATATCTCCAAAAATTTGAAGGGAAGTTTGGGTAAATCTACCAACAAGATCATATGATAGGAGAAGGGTCTAACCAAAAAGGCCAAAACAAATCATGAATCCAAACCCAATAATACTATGCTCTTATATAATACTAAAAAAATATGAATGAAAGTATTAGGTTGCTAGAAAAAGGGCACTGAGGAGATGGTACACCCAAATGCCAAAGGTAAGAGCCCAAAGGAAAGCCTTGGAAAAGAATACACTAAGTAAAGTTAGCCACCTTAGGCTCCACAATGGTAAACTAAACCATGAGAAACATGTGTTTCCAAGTGGAGTGAGAGGAATACAAGTGCCATCATTGGTTTAGGGTAGGTACCATAGGCAAGTGAGGAACCAGGAAATGGTATCCCATCTCAAGGGCTTGTAATTACAAAATGAAGTACATAGAAACCACCACCAATATTTCCACCATGGCTTAATATGATTAACTCCAAGCTTCTTAAGCATATTCAAAGGCAGTATCATGACCACTAGGTCAAAATTTTCTTGATCTAGGTGAGAAAGATGAAACTAGACTTGTTTATCTTCCCAAGTGTGAAGTCTCATGGTAGTATGATAATAAAGGTCTCTTGGAATCAATGTCATTTTTAGAAAACCATAGAGCATGAAATATAGAAACTCTAGCTAAATGGAGTCCGTACAACTAAATCACCGAAGACCACCAAATATTGTGCTAGTTAAAAGAGAAGCCATCATGAAAATTAGCCCCATCCCAATGAATCCAAGGTTTGAGATATTTACAGGAACACCATATTCTTTTGGGAAAAAAAAAACATTTTATTTGGACTACATCTCTCATAACAAGATGTTTTTGAAATCCAATCCTCTTCCAAGCTAGTCTATGCACTGGATAGAAAATAAAAATACAATGCATGAGAAGAATTTTGCAAGATTCATTACCAAAAATGGATCTGGTGACCCATTTAGAACACAAGGCCAAGCCTTGATTTTGGGTAGAAAGAAGGAAAAGGCCTCCAAATCCATAGAGAAGAAAAAAATATTCCCATGCAACTCTATTAAATCTATTATGGTAAGCTCTATTGGCATTAAGCATGATTGTCATTAGTGACAACACTTATTCAGATTAGTACATACCAAGCAGAATAGAGCTTACTGATTAGAACAGAGCTTACCAAGTAGAGTAGAGCTTATCGAGCAGAGCTTACCGAGTAGAGCTTACCGAGAAAATCAGTGCATACTGAGCTCGCAAATTTTCATAGTGTTTACCGAGTGCTGCACGGTTAAACAAGAAATTTAGTTTCTACCGAGTAACACTTTGTCTACCGAGTCTCCAGTATTTACCAAGTTCAAAACTATGACTGAGTGGTTAGTATGGGCCGAGCTTCCACTTCTACCAAGTGCATGATGATGCCGAGTAATGCAGTGGACGCCGAGTATCAAAAAGTCACCGAGTTAGTTTACAGTAACCATGTAACTATATTTGGGCCGACTCAGTAATATTTGTGTTTACTTGTTTAAGAGATGACTTTGTAATTGTTTTGGAATTGACTTAGATTGATATATAAACAATGTTTTATGTCATATCCAAAAAAAAAAAGATATAGAGAAGTATGAAAAAGAGAGAAAGGCAGAGATAAGCGAATTACAAAGGGCTACAACAGTATAAGAAGCAGCAAAGATCTATCTATCATAGAAGGTGATCAGTACATCAAAGAATCTCAATTAGCAAGTACAGTTGCAAGTAAGAGATCTACTATTTCATCCTAACAGGTGAATCAGCTTGAAATCCTTTAACCGGGTAGACTTAACAGTCTTTGTAAAAATCACTTAACCGAGTGCATACTTCATTGTATGTTTGTAAAACCTCTAACAAGGTGGACCTAGCAGTCCTTATTGCTCCTAATAGGGCAGATCATCAGAAGTGATCATTGTAAGCCTTAACTGGCAAACTTTATACTGCAGTATTGAAGTTTTGTGGGTATCATCCCCACCCCAGTTTTACTTTCTACTTGGAAGGTTTCTGGGTCATCAAATCTCTGTGTTCTAAGTGTTATGAATGTTTTATTCTTTCTGTTACTCATGCATGTAGTTAGATTATCAATCTAATATTATTAAGATCTGAATCTATTAAAAATTTTGAAGTTACTGATTCACCCCTCCCCTCTCAGTAACCTAGATAGTCTTGAATATTTCCAACAAAGCTCTAGAATCATACAAAAAATATCGCAGAAGCTTTACAAGTTTACTGCAAGAGGATTTAGAAGGATCTCAACACAAAGAGTAATACACATGAGTGGAATCCAACATTTTTAAAAGAACTTTGAATTTACTTACCAAACAAATTTGATTAGTAATCTAATATACAATCTTATTCTCTATCCGGGCCAAAACTACATTCTATATGTCAGCTAGAGAACAAAGCAAGGAAAAAGGAATGCATAGGAACAAAAAAATTTCCCATGCTAGATATAGTTCCACCTATATTGGAGAATGCAAGGTGGGCCAAGAATAAAATATTTCTTATAGAACTAGGTTTTATGTCATTGGATAGCTAGTCTGGAGGCTTGACAAGAAGTTTCAAGGAAATGAAGAGCTTCCTAAACATTATCTTTTTCCTTAATTAATGCAAGGAAAGAATCATCAAAAAACTAGTGATTGACAAGTTAAGAAGGTGACTTAGGTAGTTAAATTCCAATGATACAACCAATAAAAATTTCAGAGGCTAGAAGATATCCAAAGCCTTTATCTACAAGAACATAAAATGATGAGGCCAAAGAATAGCATTGGTGGATGAACCTAGACCAAAGGTAAAATAATGTTAAACATTGATGGTGATTTAAGATGAAGTATCATCAAATATCATGTGAATAAATTGAATTAAGTGAGACCCAAATGTAAGATCCTTAATCATCACAAGGATAAAAGACCACTTAATGTGATCATAAGCCTTGGAAAATTCAATTTTAACTAAAATTGCATTCTGTTTGGAGTGATGAGCCCATTTTATACCTTCCTAGATAATAATAATGTTGTCTAGAATGAACTCTGACTTGATAAAACTAGTCTTCTCTGGTCAAACAATAAGAGAAATAATATGGAAGATCTTAAGGCTAGGGATTTGGTAATGATATTTTAAGAGACACTGAGAATATTAAAGGGTCACTAATTACATATGTCCTTTGAATCCCATGCCTTAGGGATAAATTTAATATTATCTTTATTGATTAAATAACCTATGGATTGGGCATGAAAATCCTTGAGGTAAACCTTATGAAGGTTAGGACCCACACAAGGCCATAAGGATTTATAGAATTCACAAGGGAAACTGTCACACCCAATAGATTTATCTTTGGCCATGGAAGAAACATCTTATCCTCAAGGGTTAAAATTTGATCATATAACACCTTTTGAGAATCTTAGAGCCAAGAAGGAACAACTGTAAGGAAATTATTCAAGGCTTGATCTTTGGATAGAGAATTTTCCTATGTAGTAAACACCTTCTCATGAGTCTGGAAAAGACTTGAAGAATATTTAGTAGCTCAGAGAGCACCGTATAGCCATCTTTGATGTGTTTGATACCAAGAGAAGAGTGATTAGCTATAAGAGAAAGAAATAATTCATTAGAGGCTCAATCACCCACTTTGAGTCATTGAAGTCTGGCCTCAATCTAAGATCTTCTAGCATAATGATGATCTAAAACTTTCTTTTGATGGTAGAGTTGAGAAACTATAATGCCCAAAATAAATCTGAAAGGTGTAATAGTCTAGGTACTAATTCTTATTGTAGATTGGATGTTAGGATAAGTTAAATGTTAATATATATGCTTAACTTGGAATTTGAATATATTGTACTAACCACTGAATACATAAATGAGTAGTTATGTTTAGATTTATTTATGTTAAATTAATTGATTATATTTTCTTTTGAACAGATTATTGTGTTTAAAGTAAAAGAGCAATAACTTTTTCTATGGGAAAATATAGTACTCATCTAGAATTTGCATGTTGTTCTTTTTTTTAAAGTATAAAATTCACTATAAAACTAAACCTACTGCAAGTCTACAAATTTTTCAATCTTCAAAATTTCTCTTTAGGTGGATATACAACATTAACCAAATATTGCAATTTAAGGAAATAATCAACAATTTAGACTTTTCCATACTATATTGACAAAGGAAAGAAAATTTGTGAATATTATATTTTTTTTTATAAGTAAAAACCAACCAACTAATATGCTCCAAAATTATATGCTTAAATCAAAATTATTTAACAACTGAATGTAGTGTATACCACTCTTCCAAAAGCTATATCAATGAAATAAATTTACCAATCACTATTAAATTTTTTAAAATAATTATTACCAGCAACCTTTTTCTTTTCAAAATGGAATTCTACTAACTCAATACCTAAAAATTAGAAAATACAATTGTCCTTCCTTTCCTTTCTAAAACAACTATAAAACATTTAGTACAAAATTCACCACTAAGTTCAATAAATACAATACAAATATTTATCTTCTTTATCCATGGATTTTCTCAACAAAGCATATGCACATACCAAACTGAAAACTTGATGCTTTCCTCCAGTCATCTACACACATGAACCTACAAAAGAAGACATCTAACACATGACCATGGAGGCTCACCTAGTCCCAGCCTAGGCCATTACATGGCCACCCCTGAGCTAGGGGAAACAAGGTAGGATAGGTAACAATCAAGCACACACTCACAACAACATGAAATAAAAAACAACACAATTACTCCCAATTCTAAGTTTTGCACATAGGATCATATATGACCCAAAAATGGGTGAATGTGGAAACATCCTTTTGGAGAGCCCATACTCAAAACAATAACAAGTACTTGCTTTTAAATAATACATGACATCACAAGGCTCAACCCCAAACATTCTAGCTCATCTAATAGAGCACAATTCTCAACCCTTATGGCCCCCAATTTTGCAACACAAGTAGGCTACAAGGATGCCCATACATCCATGTTCTACACAAAAGGATTTCCCAAATATGCCCTTCACCCAAAGACTCTCAATCCTCCCAAGGATGAGTGTATTCTTGCACTCTCAAGACTTCCATGACTTCCATAATTTGGTAGGTAGATTAGATATATATGCATTTCTTTCTCATATTTTATTCATTTAGAAACCTTATCACATATTGATTAATATTTGGATGGTTAGATTTGCATTAAATTCATTAGGTTATATTTTATTCCATGTTATATATGATTTACATTGTTATATTCCTTTCTTGTAATATTTAAATAATAAATTTGTTAGTACTTTTTCATTTTTTACAATTTTTTAATGAATAAGCCTTCCCCATTATGAGATAATTAAAAATAAACTATTCACAAAAAAAATTTGGAGGACATAGAGTCACTCCATGAGAGTCATATGGGTAGATCTCAGAAAGATAACTAAAAACCAAAAACATGGGAAAAGCCTAGAAAAAACAACAATCCACCTTAAGCGGCTAAGGAAATGCCTAGAGAAGGTGGAGGATCTTGATCGTGTTTTTTACCCCATACATTAGTAGGATTAGGATTAGGGTCTCAAAGGGACCAACCTTCTTTAGTCCTATCTTCTTCTTCATTCTCATTCTTGGTAGGAGAAATATCCAAATCCATCTGTGAGAACCACTTAGAGGAAGTGGGCCAACTAGAATCACCACCAAAGTTTAGCCAACTAGAGCAACCTAGAGTGGAGGGAACCTCATTATCAGTAGGACAAGCATTGGAAGAACCATCATGGGATGGAAAATTCAAGTGATGATGTCAAAAATATCTTCCCCTGCCATAAGGTCAGTGAAGGGCTTAGGATCATAGTGTATGTGAGTGGGGGGTGAGGAATTGCAGCCACACTGACAACTATGGAGTGAATATCAATCACATGAAATAAAAAAAATCTACTGACACTGTAACAACCATACATGGGGGATTTCCCCAATGCTAAATTAGCTACTTCAAGTGGGCCACTTCAAGAACTACTTTATTTTCTTTAACTTGAATCTACATTAGGACATTATTAAAAATACATAATTTAGCATAGATATAAATACTAATATAAAGATAACTATGAGTAAATAACACTACATCCATATCTTTCCATAGATTGAAAAGGATTTCCATCACAAAAGAATGCTATATCTCCAAAAATTTGAGGGGAAGTCTGGGTAAATTTGCCAACAAGATCATATGATAGGATAAGGGTCTAACCTAAAAGGCCAAAACAAATCATGAATCCAAACCCAATAATACTATGCTCTTATATAATACTAAAAAAATATGAATGAAAGTATTAGGTTGCTAGAAAAAGGGCACTGAGGAGATGGCACACCCAGATGCCAAAGGCAAGAGCCCAAAGGAAAGCCTTGGAAAAGAATACACTAAGTAAAGTGAGACACCTTAGGATCCACAATGGTAGACCAAACCATGAGAAACATGTGTTTCCAAGTGGAGTGAGAGGAATACAAGTGCCACCATTGGTTTAGGGTAGGTACCATAGGCAGGTGAGGAACCAGGAAATGGTATCCCATCTCAAGGGCTTGTAATTACAAAATGAAGTACAAAGAAACCACCACCAATATTTCCACCATGGCTTAATAGAATTAACTCCAAGCTTCTGAAGCATATTCAAAGGAAATATCATGACCACTAGGTCAAAATTCTCTTGATCTAGGTGAGAAATATGAAACTAGACTTGTTTATCTTCCCAAGTGTGAAATCTCATGGTAGTATGATAATAAAGGTCTCTTGGAATGAAAATGTCATTTTTAGCAAAACATAGAGCATGAAATATAGAAACTCTAGCTAAATGGAGTCCCTAAAACTAAATCATTGAAGACCACCAAATATTGTGCTAGTTAAAAGAGAGGCCATCATGAAAATCAGCCCCATCCCAATGAATCCAAGGTTTGAGATATTTATAGGAACACCATATTATTTTGGGGAAAAACATACCTTTTATTTGGACTACATCTATCATAACAAGATGTTTTTGAAATCCAATCCTCTTCCAAGCCAGTCTATGCACTGGATAGACAATAAAAATACAATGCATGAGAAGAATTTTGCAAGATTCATTACCAAAAATGGATCTAGTGACCCATTTAGAACACAAGGCCAAGCCTTGATTTTGGGTAGAAAGAAGGAAAAGGCCTCCAAATCCCTAGAGAAGACAAAACTATTCCCATGCAACTCTATTAATTCTATTATGGTAAGCTCTAGAATCATACAAAAAATATCTCAAAACCTTTACAAGTTTACTGCAAGAGGATTTAGAAGGATCTCAACAAAAAGAGTAATACACATGAGTGGAAGCCAACACTTTTAAAAAAACTTTTAATTTACTTACCAAATAAATTTGATTGGTAATCTAATATACAATTTTATTCTCTATCCGGTTCAAAACTACATTCTATATGTCAGCTAGAGAACCTTGCAAGGAAAAAGGAATGCATAGAAACCAAAAAAAAATTCCCATGCTAGATAAAGTTCCACCTATATTAGAGAATGCAGGGTGGGCCAAGAATAAAATATTTCCTATAGAACTAGGTTTTATGTCATTGGATAGCTAGTCTGGAGCCTTGACATAAAGTTTCAAGGAAATGAAGAGCTTCCTGAACATTATCTTTTTCCTTAATTAATGCAAGGAAAGAATCATCAAAAAAGTGGCCATTGACAAGTTGAGAAGGTGACTTAGGTAGGGAAATTCCAATAATACAACCAATAAAAATTGTAGAGGCTAGAAAATATCCAAAGCCTTTATCTACAAGAACATAAAATGATGGGGCTGAAGAATAGCATTGGTGGATGAACCTACAAAGACCAAAGGTAAAATAATTATAAACATGGATGGTGATTTGAGATGAAGTATCATCAAATATCATGTGAATAAATTTAATTGAGGCCCAAATATAAGATCCTTAATCATCACAAGGATAAAAGGTGACTTAATGTGATTAGAAGCCTTGGAAAATTCAATTTTAACTAAAATTGCATTTTGTTTGGAGTGATAAGCCCATTTTATACCTTCCTAGATAATAATAATAATGTTGTCTAGAATGAACTCTGACTTGATAAAACTAGTCTTCTCTGGTTGAACAATAAGAGAAATAATATGGAAGATCTTAAGGGCTAGGGATTTGGTAATGATCTTGTAAGAGACATTGAGAATATTAAAGGGTCACTAATTACATATGTCCTTTGAATCCCATGCCTTAGGGATAAATTTAATATTATCTTTATTGATGAAATAACCTATGGAGTGGGCATGAAAATCCTTGAGGTAAACCTTATGAAGGTTAGGACCCACACAAGGCCATAAGGATTTGTAGAATTCACAAGGGAAACCGTCACACGCAAGGGATTTATCTTTGGCCATGGAAGAAATATCTTATCCTCAAGGGTTAAAATTTGATCATATAACACCTTTTAAGAATCTTAGAGCCAAGAAGGAACAAACACAAGGAAATTCTTCAAGGCTTGATCTTTGGATAGAGAATTTTCCTATGTAGTAAACACCTTCTCATGATGTTTGGAAAAGACTTGAAGAATATTTAGTAGCTCAGAGAACACCGTATAGCCATCTTTGATGTGTTTGATACCAAGAGAAGAGTGATTAGCTATAAGAGAAAGAAATAATTCATTAGAGGCTCAATCACCCACTTTGAGTCATTGAAGTCTGGCCTCAATCTAAGATCTTCTATTACAATGATGATCTAAAACTTTCTTTTGATGGTAGAGTTGAGAAACTATAATGCCCAAAATAAATCTGAAAGGTGTAATAGTCCAGGTACTAATTCTTATTGTAGATTGGATGTCAGGATAAGTTAAATGTTAATTTAGATGTTAATATATATGCTTAACTTGGAATTTGAATATAATTTACTAACCAATGAATACATAGACAAGTACTTATGTTCAGATTTCTTTCTGTTAAATTGATTGATCATATTTTCTTTTGAACAGATTATTGTGTTTAAAGTAAAAGAGCAGTAATTTTTCTATGAGAAAATATAGTACTCATCTAGAATTTACATGTTGTTCTTTTTTTTTAAAGTATAAAATTCACTATAAAGCTAAACCTACTACAAGTTTGAAACTTTTTCAATCTTCAAAATTTCTCTTTAGGTGGTTATACAAAATTAACCAAATATGTCAATTTAAGGAAATAATAAACAATTTAGACTTGTCCATACTATATTTACAAAGGAAAGAAAATCTATCAATATTGTATTTTTTTATAAGTAAAAACTAGCAAACTGATATGCTCCAAAATTATATGCTAAAATCAAAATTATTTAACAACTGAATGTAGTGTATACCACTCTTCCAAAAGCTATATCAATGAAATAAATTTACCATTCACTAGTAATTTTTTTTAATAATTATTACCAGCAACCTTTTGCTTTTCAAAATGAAATTCTACTCAACTCAATACCTAAAAAATAGAAAATACAATTGTCCTTCCTTTCCTTTCTAAAACAACTCTAAAACATTTATGATGTAGGGGCATCCAAGGTTAGGGCAGGGGCACTCTTTGTCCTTGATGAAACTGCATGGGGTGTTGGTATTTTGGCTGGTGTTACTCGGTTGCAACCTTGACCGAAGGTCTCGGTCATTGAAGGAAGCTTGGTCACCGAAGGAACTCGATAGTCTCTGGCATTAGTGAAAGTGTTACTCGGTCATGCCTATGGTGCTCGGTGATGCCTAGCATGCTCAATTAATTCACTGTCTCTCGGTAGTTTTGGCTTACCAATTGGAGTTATGTGTGATTTGTTGAGCTGACTTGGTGCATTTATTGTTGGTAGCTATTGTTATAGGTCGACATGCTAAATTAAATGTTTGTATACATTTGTAAGCCGACTTGTATGGCATTTAATTATTTGTTTTGGAGAGTTAAGGGTTTCATCTTGCCGACTTGTGGCTAATGATTAGTATTTAAGGAGTGCTTGGGTAGATGTTTAGGGACACAACTTAGCAAATCTAGGATATTAGATGTGAAGCTTGAAAGCTAAAGTTGGCAAAATTATGGAAAAATTAGTGATGATCTTGCAAATCAAATTGATATCTGATAGTTGTTTGTAGCAGAGCTAGGGGTTGCATACTTGGAGATAAGGACATTTCTTAGAGGCTTGTGATCTAAATTTTAGATGTGCCTTAGGGTTTCCATCAGCTTCTAATTGTCTTTAGAGCTGAGCTATCTGAGATTGTATTGGATCTATTTATGGATCTTACAGAATTGTTTTATTTTGTAATTGGCCCTAACTCAAAAGGCCTTACAGCTGGGCATGTTAATGCAAATTACTTGAAACATTTGTAGTGTTATCTATTATGTTGAGTACTCCACTATGTAATTCTATTCATTGCAATGTTTGGACTGTCCTTCATTGGATCCACCATCCTTTACTACATCAGGTGGTATTGAGCACCTAATGCAGTGAAGGATGGTGGATCTAATGAAGGATAGTCCAAACCTTGCAGCCAAGAATTACATAGTGGAATACTCAATACAATAGATAAAACAACAAATGTTTCAAGTAATTTGCATTAACATGCTTGGCTGTAAGGCCTTCTAGGTTAGGGCCAATTACAAAATGAAACAATTCTACAAGATCCACAAACAAATCCAATACAATCTCAGCTAGCTCAGCTCTAAAGATAATCAAAAGCTAATGGAAACCCTAAGGCAGATCTAAACTTGAGCTCGCGAGCCTCCAAGAAATCTACTTGTCTCCAAGTATGCAACCCCTAGCTCTGCTACAAACAACTATAAGATATCAATCTGATCTGTAATATCATCAAGAACTTTTCCACAACTTTGCCAACTTCATCTTTCAAGCTTTGCATCTAATATCCTAGATCTACTAAGTCATGTCCCTAAACATCTACCCAAGCACTCCTTAAATACTAATCATCAGCCACAAGTCAGCAAGATGAAACCCTTAACTCCCCAAAATAAATAATTAAATGCCATACAAGTCATCTTACAAATGTATACAAACATTTAATTCAGCATGTCAACCTATAACAATAGCTACCAATAATAAATGCACCAATTCAGCTCAACAAATCACACAGAACTCTAGTTGGTAAGCCAAAACTACCGAGAGATAGTGAATTAACCGAGCACACTAGGCATTACCAAGCACCAGTGTCAATTGAGCACCATAGGCATGACCAAGTAACACTTTCATTGAGTGCCAGAGACTACCGAGTTCCTTCAATGACCGAGCTTCCTTCAATGACTGAGACTGTCGGTCAAGGCTGCAACTGAGTAACACAGGCCAAAATACTAACACCCCATGTAGTTTCACCGAGGACAAAGAGTTCCCCCCTTCCTTAACCTTGGATGCCCCTACATCAGACACCCAAGGTTCCAAAAGATGTTCATATGTGAGAAGAACATCTTTCAGGATTCAGCACATAAATCCCGAACTGGTTCTTCACATACAAGTCCTCCACCTTTTTTGCTTGCAAATTCTTCCACTTCAGTTTCCTCTGTCTCTTCAAGTCTTTCCTAGACAATGTACAGGTCAGTTCTCCATACTGATCATTCATTTTCTCTGGATCCACAACCTCCACTTGGCTACCAATACTCAAGCTTCTCCTACCGAGCATTGCATCCATCAAAGGCATTAGTGAAAACTTCTTGTCATCCTTCTCAACAGTAAACACATTTCGGACATAGTCATAAATAGCTCTGCAATCATATTGCCAAGGTCTATCGAGCAATATATCACAACTATTCATCTTCATAATATCACAAAGCACAAGCTCCTTGTACTATCCAATCTAAACATCAATGAAGCATTGTTCTCTAAATTCCAAAGCATGAATATCTTGTAACCGGCCAGTCCTATAAGGACAAGGATGCTTCATTCTATTCAAACCAAGTTTTTGAACTAGATCCTCAGCAAAAAGGTTATCAGTACTAACACTATCAATAATAACATCACAGATTTTACCTTTGGTCCTGCATCGGGTCCTAAAAAAGTTACTCCTCTGACAAGCTTCATCCTTTGTATCGAGCAATGCTCGTTGAAGTAGCAAGTTCTCTAATTCAGGATCATTCTAAATGTTCTCATTCATCACAATAGTTCATCAATCAACCTTCTTCTATGTACACTCAAAAGAATGGTGTCCTTCTTCTCCATAGTTATAGCAAGTACCATTAAAGATAACTCTACCTTTCTTCTTCTTTGGTTCCACAGGTTTCTATTCATCTTCTGCATCAGTCAACTTATCCTTCACTGAGTGATCAATCTTTTCCTTCCCTTGAGAGTTACTAGGTTGTTTCCTTTTCAACTTATCTTCTACCTTTAGATCATACTGATAAGAATCTTCAATAGAATCAATCTTTAGCATACCAAGCTCATCCTGAATATTGAATCTTAGACCATTCACATACTGAGCTACCTTTTCCTTACTGAGCTCTCGGTGTCCAGACCAAATAGTAAGTTTGTAGAACTCCTCGGTATAATCTTCTATAGACAAATCCTACTATTTCAGATTCTACAACTTCTTAAACAAGTCAAGCTCATAGTCAGTCGGTATGAACTTAGCTTTCAACTTAGTCACCATCAACCTCCATCGATTTATCTTTATTTCACCTTCATCTTCTCAGTCTCTTTGTAGTTCCTTCCACCAAAGAGCAGCATGTCCTTTCAACTTTGTTTGTGCTAATCTCACCTAAAGAGGATCTTCAATTTCTTCCAGCTCAAAGAAATCTTCAAGTTCACCAATCCAATAAATCAAATTTTTGGGCTTCAAAGTACCAGAGAAAGTAGAAACTTCCATTCGATAATTACTAAACCGAGCAATAGATCTAGGTAACTGAGTAGTTTTGTCTTCACTAGACCTATCCCTTCGGTCATCACCAGTAGATCCAATAGTTTCAAATCCTTCAGTAGCTTCTTCATAGCCATCCTTACTACCAACATTCCAAGGTATACCAGCAATAGATCTCATGATCTGGGCGACCATGTCATTCTTCATCAATTCCATCTCAAATTTGAAATCTGATTTCACTTTCTCTATGATCTAGGATTCAATAGTATCAAAAAGATCAGAAATAACTCTAGGGTCCAATATTCTTGGAGGCATCCTTAAGGATAAGAGAAACCCTTTGAAACAAACCCTCACTGACCACCTTGTGACAATCTCCAAGTTGTAAACAAGTCAGATCTCAACCTACAATCTTGGAAACAACTAGGGCATAATTTCAAATTTTCAATGCTTCATATCTACAATCCAAATTATGCACAATCTCTGCTTCAACAGGATCAAATTTGCAAGATCAGCCTTGCTAGGTTAACCTTGAAGATCAACTATCAGCTCCAACATGAACAAACTTCAGCTTTGATACCACCTGATGTAGTCAAGGATGCTGGATCCAATGAAGGACAATCCAAACCTTTCAGCCAACAGAATTACATAGTAGAATAATCAACACAACAGATAACACCATAAATGTTTCAAGTAATTTGTATTAATATGCCTAGCTATAAGGCCTTCTAGGTTAGGGCCAATTACAAAATTAAAAAATTCTGCAAGATCCACAAACAGATCTAATACAATCTTAGCTAGCTCAACTCTGAAGACAATCAGAAGCTGATGGAAACCCTAAGGTAGATCTAAACTTGAGCTTGTAAGCCTCCAAGCAATCTCCTTGCCTCCAAGTATGCAACCCCTAGCTCTGCTACAAAAAACTATCAGATGTCAATTTGATCTACAAGATTATCAAGAACTTTTCCACAACTTCACCAACTTTAGCTTTCAAGCTTCACATCTAATATCCCAGCTATGCTAAGTCATTTCCCTAAATATCTACCCAAGCACTCCTTAAATACTAATCATTAGCCACAAGTCAGAAAGATGAAACCCTTAACTCCCCAAAACAAATAATTAAATGCCATACAAGTCAACTTACAAATATATACAAACATTCAATTCAGCATGTTGGCCTATAACAATAGCTACCAACAATAAATGCACCAAGTCATCTCAACAAATCACACAGAACTCTAGTCGGTAAGCTAGAACTACCGAGCAACAGTGAATTAACCGAGCACGCCAGGTATCACCGAGCACCAATGTCGAATAAGCACTGTAGACATGACTAAGTAACACTTTCACTAAGTTCCAAAGACTGTCAAGTTCCTTCAGTGACCGAGCTTCCTTCAATGACTGAGACTGTCGGTCAAGGCTGCAACTGAGTAACACTGGCAAAAATACCAACACCCTATGCAGTTTCACCAAGGACAAAGAGTGCCCTTTCCTTAACCTTGGATGCCCCTACATCAATTTAGTACAAAACTCACCACTATGTTCAATAAATACAATACAAATATTTCTCTTCTTTATCCATGGATTTTCTTAACAAATCATATGCACATAGCAAACTGAAAACTTGATGCTTTCCTCCAATCCTCTACAAACATGAACCTACAAAAGAAGATATCTAGCACATGACTATGGAGGCTCACCTCCTAGCCTAGGCTATTACATGGCCACCCCCAAGCTAGGGGAAATAAGGTAGGATGGGTAAAAATCTAGCACAGACTCACAACAACATGAAATAAAAAACAACACAATTACTCCCAATTCTAAGTTTTGCACATAGGATCATATATGACCCAAAAATGGGTGAAGGTGGAAACATCCTTTTGGAGAGGTCATACTCAAAATAATAACAAGTACTTCCTTCTCAATAATACATGCCATTACAAGGCTCAACCCCAAACATTCTAGCTCATCTCATAGAGCACAATTTTCAACCCTTATGACCCCCAATTTTGCAACACAAGTAGGCTACAAGGATGTCCATACATCCATATTCTACACAAAAGGATTTCCCAACTATGCCCTTCACCCCAAGACTCTCAATCCTCCCAAGGATGAGTGTAGTCTTTCACTCCCATAAAATTCTTACAACAAAACAAAGAGAAACAAGAAGACTTCGTGAAAACATTTGAAAGCACAACACAACATTTTTTACAACATATTTCAAGATCACTATATAATTTCATAAACAAGACTTCCATGATAGATGCACCTACCTTCTATCAAGAGTATGACAAAGGTGAATTTTATGAAGAGCTCAAACTTCCCTTTCCTATCTTTTCATTCTCCTTCTCTAAGCCACTATATCTTCCCAAGTCAATTCTCCTCACAAAAACAAAAATGCATAAGCTAGAAGTGTTTTCTTCCTAGATTCTTTTTCCTATAAGAAAAAACATTTCTTCTCTTTCCTACCCTCATCCCAAGGTAAGGTAGATAACTTGGTTCTTTCTAACTTGCCACATGCCCCTAACTAAGGAATGGAAGGATAATCAAGACACGGGGGAAGGAACTAACCTTGGAAACATACCCAATTTCGTCACTCTCAAAGAAGGTTCTCTTTGGGAGACCTTTTGGGAGCTTTGGGTGAAGAAAAGGGTAAAATTTGACCCCCAAACCTATGAACATGCCTTTGGGTACTTAAAACTAACCCTAACCACTCCTTAGGGCTCAATTTAACCCCTGAAAAACCCATGTGAAGTTAACTCACGAAAATGGGAAGTGATGTGACTCTTTCCTTGGTTCCCTAACCCACTAACTATACCTAGGGACTCACAAGGTGACCTAAGGGTGAGGTAAGGTCAACCTTCCACTTAGGCATGCTAACACATCATACTAGTGTCAAGTGACACAATAAAATAAAGTACATATGACATCACTAAATTACACACATGGCATGCCTAATGGATATTTACATTTACATTTACACATTTAAATTTACATCCAATTATGCACTTATAACATTTTCAATAACATTCAATCATGCATCACATTTACAAAATTAAAATCACATAACAATGAGGTCGTTCTCTTCCTAGAGTTGACCTTGGCCATATACTATTTTTACATAAATCCATCCTTGTTTCCTCGCATTTAAAATTATGGTCATAATCCTGCACACTCGATTCAGATATCAGTACCTCATGAAATCAATGCATATATAAACATATCAAAAGAGAGAATGGGATCTATAATAACATCCAAATATGAATACATTGAGAAACTACATTTCATGATTTCAACATAAACATAATCCATAATGTACCCTAATTCTATAAGCATCGAAATGTAAGTTCAATTTCACTTAAACAAGTAACCCTATGTCAATTGCAGAACCATTACATTATGAATTCACATCACAACTATCACATTTTACTACTCCATATGATAATGTAACAAAATGCAGAAACTAAAATTCATTTGTCTTTCCATATCATAAAGTAAGTATGAATCTAACATAAGCAAGTAAAAGTGCGTCTAACATCATCATCCATATAAACATGTAAAATCATCACATAATGTATAATAATAAGAAGTCATAATCAAAATAGGTCTAATATCATCATAATAGTGTATCATCTAGATAGTCCATATGTGAAAACACTAGTCGAGCTAAGATGGGTCGAGGTAGGACCTCACAGAAACCTTGACTTTCAAGTTAGGGAAGAAATAATTCAAAGATAAATCTTTAGTGACAACACACAAATATTTGGTGTTTGTTTCATAATATCATTGGTGGTATATGACCAACTATCTTCCATAAATGTAAAAAAACCATGCAATGTGAGATATGGAATCATTCCACCAAGTAATCTAACTAGTTGGTTGAGTGGGCCTACACTTAAGATTCCAAACTAGTTGAATATGGGCCATAGTGGGTTGGTGATGCAAAAATGACATGTTCAAAAAGAATTGTATTTTAGAATGATTCATATGAGATATCTACCATTCAATACTAAACTTGAAGGTGTAGTGGTCTAAAAAGGTGACCTCTAAAAGAAGTAGAATAGGTAAATCCTTATTTTTTCCACAGGAAAAAATATTCAGCCAATATCATGGTTTGGTCTAGCCTTTTTAAAATTCTATCAATACCATCTTATAAGTTGTACCAAGTATGCTAGGTATAATGAGGGTGACAAATATTGGTCAATTGGAGTTGAAAAGGCCTAATTTATTGTGCATGTAAAACTAGGCCTCACATTCTCCAGGGTTCCAGTGAAAAGGTATAATGCCATCTTTATCAAACACCACCTCAACCATATTGAAATCCCCATACATAATCCAAGTTGTAGGTGGAAGAGAGTCAGAAACCCAATGCCACAACTAAGATCTTTCCACAACATCATCTGGAGCATAAACATTAATTATCCCAAAATAATGATTGTCGACTAACATGAGGCCCCAAACTACTCTTTGCATGGGATCAAACTTATGATTAAAAATTGAAGAATTCCAATGAGGATAAATGAGAATAAAAAATCCTCCTCTACCAGCTTCATGCTGAGAAGGAAAAACAAGGCTATCTGACCATATAACACATCATGTAATAGAAATCATGAAAGCAATAATTTTAACTTCCTAAAGACAAAAAAATCTAAACTAGGAAAATATTGACAAGTATCTCTAATAGAATACTTCCTGGTGAGGTCTGTGATACCCCTTACATTCCATGAGATTTAATTCATTGATCAAATTATTTCATATCATCCTCATCACAAAGAGAGGAGAAACTATTTTACAAGAAATCTAAGTCTAGTCTAAAATTAGGGTAGGATTCCCCTATTATCAACCATCATTTTTTAGAACCTCCATCAGTAAAATCATCTTGCCCAAGAGGGATACAATAGTGTCATAGAGAATACGATTGAACAAAAACCACCAACATGGCTTCAGGAATGTGAGCCCACATACGATGGGAGACACTCTCAACCAAACCATTCCCCTAATGGTTAGGGTTTGATACAATAGAATCAACCAACTACTTCATTGGAAGCTTAGGTTGAGCTATTTCTTGGTTTTGTGGATGATAATTCAAACTATTTGGCTTCTTTTGAGAAAATTTCATGGTGTGTCTACTTTTTTAAACTATCATAGTCCATCCTTCATCTTCTTTAGAACCCTCAAAAGATCAAGGGGGGGTTGTTCCATTAGGTGGGTACTTCATTCTAGGAATGGCTAAATGAAAATCCTTGATTTTGTGCTCAAAGAATTAACAATGATAGAAAGTATTGGGTAAAATAAAATAAAGATCTCATAGGGATAATCATTGACCACCCACCTAAATATAAATGTGTGTGTGAAAACATATACTTTTGTAGAACATGAGTAAATAAGAAAAGGTTAGTCAAACATAATGCACACACAAAGATTTAAAACACAATCTCTGATGAGATAAAATAAGTGCACCCAAGACTTGTTTGATTTTCTCTTTGTAGAGGTGTGGGTGTCCCAAATAATGATAGTTCAATGGTGGATGAACTACAATTCAAGATAATGGAGATCAAATGGCTTGCAAACTTGTATGAGGAACTATCCACAAGCATTCAACCAAATCGAGATGATAAAAAACTAAGATATTAGGATGATTCTAATATTAATGCAAGATTATATGGATTTAATATTAATATTCTATGATATCAAGATTCAAAACTATTAAATGAAGCTAACATGTAATATCTAAGATTTCTCTTAAATGATTGAAAGAAAATCAGCATAACTTTATTATGCAAATGAGGGATAATTTTCTCTATGAAAGGATCCTATTTATAGATTTTTGGAGCAAGGATGAGAGCTTGGACGAGGTGACACATATGTGACATCCACATAGCAGCCACATAGGAAATGCATGGGCAAAGGATAAGCTATGAAAAAGTAAAAGTTGCTCACACATGTGTGAGCAACTTGGGACAAGATGGGCATTTAAAGTTTGAGAGGCTCAAGGTTTCTCACACATGTGTGAGTAACTCATTAGGCTTAATGAGGTTAGAAATCACCTTTTTAGGCTTAATTATTCTAGGATTAACTAGTGGTATAGGAGCTTAGTGAGTGAGGTGAAGGGTGTAGACTAGGTTTTAGGTAAAGTTTAGGATTTAAATTAGCTTAAATTAATTTAAATCAAGTTTAGAAGAAACTTGGATAAATGGGGGGAATAAATAAATTAGAAATTTAATTAAAAATTGGAAAATGGAGAAACATATATTAAATAGGATTTAATACATTAAGGAGAAATATTTAAATTAAATTTAAATGCATTAGGAGAATGAAACTATTTAATTAAATAAATTTAATTAAATAGATAGATGAATATAATAAGTATAATTAATTAATTAATTAAAATTAACTATAATTTTACTAGGCATATTAATTAAATTAAATTTAACTAATAAGTGTGTCTAAGGATAGTTTTAGATGTCTACATTTTTCCCCTCTTTGATGTGGTTTCTAAGATGGAATCTCATCATAGAAAATAAAATGAGATGCCCGAGGAACAATAGGGTACCTAAGAGTCGTGCCAAAGTGAAAATGATAAGAGGTTGTGCCCCTCGAGAAAAGAACGCAAAAAATTAATTTTGTGGATTTTTCTAAACAAAAAAGGTAGGAGGAGAAAATAATGAGAAAAGGGGGAATTTGCATGACTTTTATGGGAAAACAAGTAAGAAAGGGATAAAAAATGAGGATTGGGACAAAAAAAAGGGGTCCAAGGGGCCTATAAGTAGGTCCTAAGGGCCCTACGAATGGTCACTTTCAATACTCACATTAGAAAAATCAAGAGCATAGAGAGAGATGATGGTAGGAAATAAAGAGAAGAATGAGCTTGGAGAGTGTGTGCACACTTACCAAAGAGTGGTCGACTAGGATCCACTAGTAATTTTTATAGACCATTCCTTTCTTTTCAATTATACATTTAATGGCATTGTGAAAGATCATCAATACTATTTCCAGTAAACCTTATCAATTAGTTTCAAACCAATCCATTTGAGTACATTGTCAAAGATCATTAATGCATCATCATCATCATCATCATCATCATCAATCTGATCCAAGTAAATTTAATAGCACTGTTAAAGATCATCAATGCTATTTTCAGATCCTCATCATCAATATTTTATCATCATTTTGAGTGTATTGTCAAAGTTCATCAATGCCTCATAATCATCAGGATTGTTCCTAATCATCATTAAGATCTCAAATTTGATTCAATCTCATGTCCACATCATCAATCCGGTTGATCATTACTTAATTATCTTCTAGAGGTAGATAACCCATACTCTATCCCTGGGTCTTAATCATTTAATCATCTTGATTCTCCCCTTTTACTAACTCTCACAGTTAATTAATTTAATTTTAGTTAATTGTTACCTTTTCATGAATTAAGGGATTTTTAAATTCCTAAATTCTTAATTTCCACATGGAGGGAATAAATGAAATTCAAATATTTAAAATTCCCCTCCTACTAAGTTTCCTCCATATCCTTAATTTGTGCTTCATGATCTCCTATTAATTTGCCTCCAAATTCTTACATTTTTCCCCCATCCCTTTTCCCTCATTTTGTGCTTCCTAATTGCCTACTAATTAGCATCATCTTTCTTCTTCCATATTTTCCCCTAATTGTGCTTGCTAATTTGTGCACCAATTTGTCATAATTATGATAATTCTTCCAAGTTGCACACTTATTTCCATTTCAACATTTTGGCTCCCAATATCTATAAATTGAGTCCAATTTTCCTTCATCAATTAACCACACTCCTTGTATTCTCATTATCATCATTTTTCTTTCAATTATAATGCATATTTTATCAAAATCAAGAGCTACATAATGTCCATTTCAATGGAGAAGAAAGGAGAACATAGGAGCTACACTTGAAAGGGTTTTTTTTTTTGTTTTGATCTCTTTTTGTTTTCAAGTGGCTTTTATGGTAGATTAGATAGGTTTTTATATTGTTTGAGATTTGTGGTTGTCTCTAATGTTCTCTCTGTACCTTTTTCTGGTCTTACATTTGGTGAACCCAATGTGAAACATGCTTAACTGATTAAATTTTTTATGCTTTTGTGCATTTGAAGGTCCTTGTGTGTTTTTGCATAGTTGGTACCTATTTATGTGTAGTTTGTTAGGGTTTCTGCACAGTTGGGGCTTAGAACTATGCACTTGGTGCTCAGAGCTGAGCACTTGGTTTAGGAAACTATGTAGTTGGTTTATTTTACTACGTAGTTGGTTGTTTAGAGTGCTTTGTTAGGGTTTAGGTTTTAATTTAATTTTTTATTACTTTCTACTTTTATTTTTATCTTTTTAAGGTAGTAAATGAACCCTAAAGGAATAAATGAACCCTAATTTGGTTAATGAATCTTACATTTGGATTTGGGTACTTAAAAGAAACTTCACATTTTAGTTTTGTGCTCCTAAAATGAATATCACCTACTTAGGGTTTCAATTCAAACTACTTTCCATTTAGTTATTTTCAAATCAATTTGAGTGCACACATAGCCTAGCTAGGGGTTTCAAATTGATAAAATTTTATTTCAATTCATGCCTAAAATGGACCCTAGAATCATATTCATATGTTTATAGGTCTAAATTTTTCCAAACAATCAAATTTTGCAAGTCATGAGTTAGTTTCATTTCCTAATTAGGTTTCTGCACACTTGGTCATTGAAATTGCATAGTTGGTTAGGGTTTATGCACAGTTGGAAGCCAAAACTATGTACTTGGTCATTATAACTATATATTTTGTCATTGTTCCTACGTAGTTGGTAAATTGGTTCATTTTGATGTCTTGTTCTAAGTTTCAGCATTCCAAATTTTGTTTCTACACTTAGCATAGCTGATTTTTATCTTACTGATGGTCTATTGCATCTTTTTAGAAATCATGGGATGAATTCTTAAATCATAAAATACTAATGTAATTGATGTAGGACGTGTGAAAGAGATATTTTGTACTTGTTATAACTTTCATGTCTTCCTTTTAGCAGTTAGAAAACACTTAAGTTTAGTGCTTCAAAAAGAGAAAAATTTCTTATGTTCCTGAGTGTTTTCTAGATTTTAATCCTAATAATTGTATGAATATATCCTCTACCCTTGCCTTTGTGGATCTTGGGGTGTAAGATAAGTTCATACAATTCTTTTAGAGGGCTTGTTTCATGAGACTTTCTTTAGTAGAGCTGGTGAGAGGGAACGATCCAAGTGGGAACAAGGAAAATCCAAATTCTTTTCCTCAGTACAAATAAAAATTCCTTGAGACCAAACTCTTGGGGGTCAAGAGTATCTTATGCCTGGTATTTGTGGGACTATATATATCAATTGTGCTTGTGTGACCACAACGCCTTGTATGATTAACACAAGATACTTTTGCATGGGTACCCTAACTAAACACATTGTTGTAGTGGAAAAATAAAACATTCTATTCACTAACACAAAGGTTCACCCATGCCCATGAAGACATCCCACACTTTCGTAGCTCTTGGTAAAGATAGTCTTCCCTTGGGAAGTGATGACCCTTGGAATTCAAGGCTTGGTATGCCTGAGAAAAGAGTGCATAATAAGGGGGGGGGGTGCTACCAAGCTTCTAGGTTGTCTACCCTAAGTAGGTGTGGATGAACTTTTTTCAAGTGGGATTTAAGTGGATAGTAGCCTTTCCATCCTAGGTTGTGGTATGATTGTATACATTTTATAATAATCATTATGTCTAATGTGTTTTGTGTGAGTGCTCAAATGTTTTAAAGATAGTTAAGAACACATTCAAACCAATCAAAATATTTTAAAAGTATTCCTAAACACGTGATTTGTCACAAGTGATAGGAGATATTGATAACCTACAACTGATTTAATATCTTGATGGAATGAATGGAAAAGTAAAAGATAGTGATAAGAGATCACCGAGCTACTAAAGTGATATGTAAGACAATTAAATTAGTCAATGTATTATCATTGATGTCAACTAGTTTTGACTGTACTTATCATGACAGTTACAAACATCTAGAGAAAAAAAATGGTAAAGGAATGAGATATCTACATAAAGATGAGATGGATATGAAATATATGGCTAAGGTATACATTGGGTAACTTATTGATGAGTCTATGGCATCATGTTGTTGGCTTGATTGTATTACATGATTTTGTTATGTATTGAAGAAAAGAACTGAACAAGTTTATGTGGTTGGTAATTGAATATTTTTGTATATACTAAGCTAGTATAGCGTATACCGAGTATAGTTTTAATCGAGCAGGTATTTACTAACACATTCTAGTATTGACCGAGTGAAAGAAACAAATAAAGTTTATAACAATTGACTGAATTGATGAGCTGGATAATTGCTTATGATTCTAAGGTAAAAGATAAAGTTTTTTATGATGATCTAACGGCTGACAAAATTCAAGATTGATTGAATGGATAAGGATGAAACATGTTAGAGACACAATTTTTGAGGAAGCTTGAAGTGGAAAAAGGAACGATGGAGATTAAGAGGAAAAATCTAACAGATGATAAGAAAATTATTTATGAAGTCTATTTAAAGAGACATGAGATTCATTATTGAGTCTGGAGCTTATTGACAATTGTAGGAGAATTCGCATGAAAGGACTATTTTCATGCACTTCTGATCAAACAGGTTACAAACAAAATCGAGCTGAACTGCAAGCATTACCGAGCATCAAGATATTATTCACTGAGTTGAATAAGTTGGAGGATATGAAGGATTGAAGTGAATATTTATCAGAGGAGGTATTTTGAGCTTAGCATAGATCTGAAAATCTACAAATCTTAGTTGTATTTGAATTAAATCATTACTATATCAGTTTAACCATTATTATAGCAAAATCTCTTAACCGAGTGGACTTATCAATCTTTTTTTATTTCAATATGACATTGAATGAATGTTGTTGGTTTTCTTATTGACCCCATAGTGAATTTTGGTCAAGGGAGAACTGTTAGTGATAAATCCTCTAACCAGGTCACACCTTACAGTATGTTTTGTAACCTTTGACAAGGTTGTCTCCTAACCGAGCTCACTTCAGAAGAGTGAATTATTTTGGGTTATCAGTCCCAGGTGGTTTTTCCCCTAACAAGGTTTCCACATTAAAAATCTATGTGTTATGTGTATTTGATGTGATTGGATTTTTATTTTACTTTACACATTTCATAACTAGTCAGATCAGTAAATAATATTGAATTAAATGTCAATTGGTAGATGAAGAAAAATTTATTGTTGGTATCTTACCGAGTTGATAATTTATTTGAAAATTTTGAATATATACATCTAGGAGATTTGAGACTGTAGGATAACTAGAACTAATTGATTCACTCCCCCTCTCAGCTATCTAACAATTGGTATCAAATCTCATTGGTTGCTTGGAAGGAAAGTTTAAAGGACTTAAGTTAAAGATCACAAGATGTATAAGAGAGAGGTGCCAAAGTTGAACAAAGAAAACTTCTCGACATGGAAAAGCATAATGAAGTTGCACATATCTAGAATTAGAGAATCTGTAGTATTTTACTTGGATAATGCTTACATTCAACCAACTATTGAACCTTTAACTGTTGATCAGTTGAGAGATAAACATGAACATAACATGACAATGATAGAAATTGGTGTTGCCTTAACAAATGTTGAATTTGAAGATATCCAGACATGTACATCTACCAAAGCAATGTGGGAAAAACTTGCACTATTTCATGGAGGAGATGTGAATGTGATAAGAGAAAGAGATGAGAGTTTTAGAGGAAAGTTTGATGACATGAAGATGAAAGAAGGAGAAAACATTTCATAGTATAGTAACCGAATCAAGAAGATTTTCAATGTTATCTGAGGAGCAGGAGGTGTTATTGATGAAGACACTATTGTGAGTAAAATTATTAGAACCTTGTTGCCTATATATGCTATTAGGATCTCTGCAATTCATGAAATGAGATCTACCCTAGGTAACACTCTTACACTTAATAGCCTAGTCGGTAAACTGACTACTTTTGAGTTGAATAACTATGATAATAGTATTATTCCAAACGTTGAATCTGCATTTATGTCATCCTTAAAAATTGGTAAATCAAGTAGTAAACACATGATAAGAAATGAGAGTGATAGTGACATTGATGAGGATGAACTTGATGAACTTGAAGTATTAATGGATAGGAGACTACAAAAAGGTAAAGGAAGATACAAAGGGAAATTACCTTTGGTATGTTTTAATTGTAAAGAGATCACTCACATTGCAGCTAGGTATCCTAAATGAAAAGATGATGACAAAGACAATGAACCATCCGATGATAGAAAGTATGATAGGAGAGATAACTAAGATCGCAAAGGCAACCAACAATATGACCGAAGAATTAACCAAGACTACAAAGTTAAATGCAAAAAATCATGTTACCTTGTTGAAGATGATGATGACATGGAAACGGACACTAATGAAGACATTGAGGTGGTATTCGTAGCTTCAAAGAAGATTTAGAAGAAGAAGAAAGGTATGTTGAAACAACTCTTTTTTCTAAAGTTAGCAAGAATGATACATAGATTATTGATAATGGATATACTCATCATATGACTAGTGGTGAAGATAGATTTGAATACCTTGAACATTATAATAGAGGATCTGTTAAAATGGGAAATGATATGCCTTTTCTACTAAAAGGAAAAGGATCTATCTTGTTCAATAATAAGATTAGATGTGAGAATGCATATTGGGTGAAGAGACTTAACTAAAAAAAATTGAGTGTAGAACAACTAAATAACTCAGGTCATTAAGTTGCATTTGAAAATAGAAAGGTGAAAATCTATGATGAGATTGGAAATTTGGTCGGCACTGGTGAACAATCAAAAGGTAATATGTTCTATCTTGACAGTGCTAAAACTTATTGTTTAATGGCTAGAACTAAAGATGTGTGGTTGTGGTACAAAAGGTTGTGTCATGTGAATTTTGACAACATGGTTAAGACTAGTAAGAAAAGAAAAGTTAGAGGCTTACTGATATTATCTAAACCTGACCATATCATGTGTAAACAATGCCAAATGGGAAAAATGTCAAAAACTAGTTTCAAGAGAAAGACCTATTCATATAAATCTATTTTGGAGTTGGTTCACACTGACTTATGTGGTCCTATGAGAACTCAGAGTTATTATGGTGATAGATATTTCATTTTATTTGTTGATGACTACTCTAGGATGATCCCAGTTATTTTTTTGAAATAAAAAACTCAAGCCTTCAAGATGTTTAAATGGTATAAAGATAAAGTGGAAAAGAGTTAAAATTCTTAAGATCAAATAGAGGTGGTGATTTTATTTATGATGAGTTCACTAACTTTTGTAATGATCTTGGAATTAAAAGATAGGTTTATGCACCGAAAACATCACGATAGAATGAAATTGTTGAAAGGAGGAATAGATCCATAGTTGATTGTGCTAGAATACTGATGATTGAGAAAGATGTTGCAAAAATGTACTAGAGATACATTGTTAGCACTACCGTATACACATTAAATTGAGCACAAATAAAGAAAGATTCAAACAAGACACCTTATGAGTTATGGTATGGGTACACACCGAATGTAAGTTATTTCAGAATATTTGAAAGTAGATGTTACATTCTAAAAGATGATAGAAATGGAAAATTTGATTCTAAAGGTGATGAAGGAATATTCTTAGGATACTCTACTAAAAGAAAAGCTTACAAATATTTGAATAAGGTTTCCAAAAAAATGATTGAAAGTGCAAATGTGAGAGTTGATGAGTTTGCTGAGAAAAATGATGAAGAAAGCAAAAAGGAACCAGAAGACTATGGTAGATTCACATACATTGAGAAACCTAAAATTCTACCCAAGCCATAGGATGAAGTTACTGAGCAATAGGATAATGACACCAACCATCAACCTATAGAGATCGAGAATCGAGAAGTAGCTACCAAGGAAGATCTTGATTTTACATCGACTGATGAACAAAGAAGAGAACAAGTGTTAGAAAATTTTTTTGAGAATACACCATCCACATAATTAGATTATTGGTGATGAGCAAGCTGGCATGATGACATGAAGTAAGTTGAGAAACACCACTTGTTTAGTTTTTGAACTTGAACCTAAAAATGTTAGAGATGCACTTGAGAATGATGAATGGATTAAAGAAATGAATGAGGAAACTGAGAAAATACTGAAGAACAAAACATGGACCTTGGTACTGAGACTGAATGATAAAAATATTATTGGAACCAAATGGATATTCAAAAACAAGTTGAATGAAAATGGTGAAGTCACTAGGAACAAAGAAAGACTTGTATGTAAAGGATATGCACAAGAAGAAGGTATTGATTATGGTGAGACTTTTGCACCAGTTGCAAGACTTGAAGGAGTTAGAATATTACTTGCATATGTTTCCTATAAAGGATTTAAAGTAAATCAAATGGATGTTAAATCTATATTTTTGAATGGGGTATTTGAGGAAGAGGTTTACATTGAACAACCTGAAGATTTTGTTGATCCAAATCAGAGAAACATGGTATGTAAGTTGCACAAAGCATTGTATGGATTGAAATAAGCACCAAGAGCATGGCATTAAAGACTTAATTCATATCTTATTAGTATTAGATTTGTTAGAACAAGTGATAATAGCAATTTATATTTGAAAGGTGAAACTGATGACAAGATTCTTAATTCTAAAAATTTTGTTGATGATATCATATTTGGAGGACATGATAATCTATGCAAATCATTTTCTAATGAAATAAGAAAGGAATTTGAAATTTCAATGTTTGGCGAGTTTCTTGGTTTGCAAATTCTACAATAAAATAAAGGGATATTCAAAACATGATGCAAGAGCATCTCTGGTCCTTGGCAATCCTGTGTCACCAAAAACATTTTGGAGTTTGTCTGTGTTGCTCGGTTCCTTCTTTGACCGATTTGGTCAATAGTTGGTTGGTTTCCTTTGGTTACTGAGTTTGTTCAGTTATCTCCTGGGTGGTTAGTTATTTCACTGGCGCTCGGCATTGCCTGTCTACTACTCGGTTATCTTGCTTACTGACGGGTCTAGTTTTAGTTCCTATTGTGGCTGACTTGTGCATTTATATTGGATCATAGATTTAATGTTGGAATCCATCATTGGGAAGTGTTTGGTCCTAGATCTGACCATTCCTTCTATTGATTATGGATCTGAAGGCTGACTCAGTTCGGTATCTTCTTGTATAAATGTAGATGTTTGGATGTAGTTTAGGGGGCAATTTTTGGTTAGAAGATAGTAGACATTAGATTGGAGATTTGTAATAGATCCTTGCATGTTTGAGGACTTCTAAGATTCACTATAATATTAGGCTATAACCAAGAAGGCCTTACAGGCTAGCATGTATGATTCAATTGATGAAAATATATGAAAGATTTGGCATTCTATCTCTCACTGTTGTTTTTGTTGGCTTTCGCATGTGTTGGGTAGGCTTGGATCATTAGGGTGCACCATTGTTTGGCCCCTCATGCATCCCTACCTTGCATCAAGTGGTATTAGAGCAAGGTGAGATCTTGATCTAGTTTTGTGGATCTAGGTTTGAAGGGTCCTCTTGAAGCCCTAGTTGATTTTTGTGGGGTAGCAGGTTGCGATCTGACCTGCAATTGCAAAGGGTTGTCAAGATGGTTCGTGGGAGGCAAGATGCAGATCCAAGATTGGAAGATATGCTAAGGTAGATTGTTGCTAGGTTAGAAGTTGTTGAAATAGCCCAAAGAAGAGGCAGACATCTTGAAGATGTTAGTGATGATGAAATTGAGGAAGAACAGGCAAATGCAGAACCTGCATATGTTATGGATCATGGTGAAGAAATATTTTTGAAGGCTTTGACAAGTCTAAAGTCAGGACCACATTTCAATCCTCCTGAGTATGGTGGAAAGCTAGATTCTGATGAATTGGTGTACTGGATCACCAAGATGAAAAAGTATTTTGAATATGAAAACATTCCTGAGGATAAGAAGGTGAAGATTGCAAGCACAAAGTTGAAAAGTCATGCATCCTTATGGTGGGAACATCTGCAACTGGATAGGAAAAGGAAAGGCAAAGACAAAATCAAGGTATGGAGTAAAATGGTCAATAAATTGAAAGGAAAGTTCTTACCCTATGATTATCAAATTAACCTAGTTCAGTGAATGCAAAGTTTGAGACAGAAAGATAGCTCGATAAAAGAGTATACTAAGGAATTATATAGATTGGATATCAGATTTAGACATGATGAAGATGATGTAGAAAGAATCAGTAGAGACCTGAATGGTTTGAGAGTTTCCATCCAAGAGGAAATTAGTATGGTCAAGTTGGAGAACATTGAAGAGGCTTATCAATTTTCTTTGAAAGCCAAGGAGAAATTGAACAAGAGACATGAGAAAAGGTAGAGAGGTCGAGGTGGTAGATTCCC
This sequence comes from Chamaecyparis obtusa, assembly GCA_027943335.1. Taxonomy (NCBI): domain Eukaryota; kingdom Viridiplantae; phylum Streptophyta; class Pinopsida; order Cupressales; family Cupressaceae; genus Chamaecyparis; species Chamaecyparis obtusa. The sequence goes on from BSBK01000591.1 coordinate 1,133,027, forward strand.
TAGAGGAAGAGGTAGATCTAATAGTGAAAATGGTAGATCTGAACTAGAAAAGACAAATCTGGATAAAGGCAAGACCGAGTGGAAAGGTGAAAGTTCATCTAGAGGTAGAGGCAGTAACTACCAAGGTGGTTATAGTAGAGGAAGTTTTTGAAGAACTTGTTACAATTGTGGAGAAGAAGGACATAGGTCTTTTGAATTTGCACATGCTAGTAAGAAAGTTGGTAGCAGTAGAAATGCTTTGGTGCAAGAAGAGTCACCGAATGAACCTGAGAAAGAAAATAACTTGATGGTAAGGAGAGCACTATGGAATGAAAGAAAGGAAGATCCGTTAAGGAAAATTTTGTTCAAGACCAAATGTAGAGTTTCTGATAAAGTTTGGAAGGTAATTATTGATAGTGGTAGCTTGGAGAATATGGCATCTGAAGAGATGGTCACAAAATTGCACCTGGAAAGGTTGGTACATCTGAAGCCCTATTAGATTTCATGGATCAAAGATTAGCATACACTCCTAGTAAGTGAACAATGTTATGTGAATTTGAAGATTGGAAAGTACTATGATAAGGTTTTATGTGATATCATGCCTATGGATTGTTGTCATATTTTGTTGGGAAGACCTTGGCAATATGATAGACATGCTATATATTATGGGAGATTGCATAAGTATACTATTGTGGCTGATGGAAAGAAATAAATCTTGTTACCATTGATGGAAGAACCTATTAGTAATGTTTGCACATCTGTGAAAGTTTGTTTGATGGAAGGAAGAAAGTTTGTTAACTCTTTGAAAAAGAATGATGTATGTTTTTTTGTGATCCCTAACAAGCCAAGTAAGAAAACAGTGGATAATGTCCCTAAGGAGATTGATAAGTTACTCACTGAGTACAATGATATCATTTCTAATAATCTAACTAATGGTTTGCCACCGAAAAGAAGCATTGATCATTGTATGGATCTAATCCTTGGAGCTAGTTAACTGAATAAGGCATCTCATCGGTTGACACCTACCGAGAATCAAGAATTGAATCGACAGATTCAAGAGTTGCTAGAGAAATGTTTGATCAAAGAAATTTTGAGCCCTTATGTAGTACTTGGTGTATTGGCATCGAAGAAGAATGGAGAATGGAGAATGTGTACTGATTCCAAAGCAATCAATAAGATAACAGTGAAGTATAGGTTTCCTATACCGAGAATGGATGATATAATGGATAGTTTGACTGGAGCAAAGCATTTCACAAAGATTGATTTGAAAAGTGGGTATCATCATATCAGAATCAGAGAAGGTGATGAATGGAAAATTGCTTTCAAGACAAAAGAAGGTTTTTATGAGTGGTTTGTTATGCCTTTTGGTTTAACTAATGCACCGAGTACTTTTATGAGACTGATGAATGAGGTTTTGAAGAAATTCTTGGTTAAGTTTGTGATTGTATATCTTGATGATATTCTGATATTTAGTAAGAGCAGAGAAGAATATTTGTTGCATGTTAGACAAGATTTACAGAGATTGAAAGAGGAAAAGTTGTTGATAAATTTGAAAAAGTGTTCATTCATGAAAGAAGAGATTGTGTATTTGGGATTTGTTATTTCAGCTGATGGTTTGAAGATGGATCCTGAAAAGGTTGAAGCTATTTTGAATTGGCCTACACTTGTGAATGCTAGTGATGTAAGATCATTTCATGGTTTGGCAAGTTTTTACCGAAAGTTCATAAGGAATTTTAGTTCAATTTGTAATGCTATGACTAAGACTATGAGAGGAGACAAAAGAAAATTCAAGTGGACACATGGAGCTGACAAAATTTTTGAGACTCTAAAGAAGAAAGTTGTTGAATTACCTATTTTGGCATTACCTGATTTCAGTAAAGTATTTCAAGTACAATGTGATGCAAGTGGAAGTCCAATTGGAGCTGTGTTGAGTCAAGAAGGTAAACCTGTTGCTTTCTTTAGTGAAAAGTTAAATGATGCTAGAAGGAAATATTCTATGTATGATCAAGAATTCTATGCTATTGTTCAAGAATTGAAGAAATGGAGACATTATTTGATACCGAGTGAATTTGTGTTGTATATTGATCATAAGGCTTTACAATATTTGGGTAGTCAGAATAAGTTGAATTAGAGACACATGAAATGGGTTGAGTATTTGTAGAGTTATACATTTGTGATCAAGCATAAGAGTGGAGTCACTAACCAAGTTGCCGATGCATTGAGTAGAAGAAGATCTTTGATGATCGAGATGAAAATTGAAGTTCTTGGTTTTGATGAGATGAGAGATTCTTATGAGTTTGACCCTAATTTTTCTAAGCCATGGAGAAAGTGCAGAGCACCTATTCAAGATCAACAAGATACTAAATGGGATGAATATTTTATTCAGGAAAGTATGTTATTTAAAGGTATTCAGTTGTGCATACCGAGAGGAGTGATGAGATCTAATTTGATAAAGGAGAAACATAGTAGTGGTTTGGCTAGACATTTTGGCATTGATAAAACATGGAATTTTCTTAAGGAGAAGTACTATTGGCCATAGTTGTATAAAGATGTTCAAAAATTTGTGAAAAGTTGTGGAATTTGTCAAGTTGCAAAAGGAGTAAGTCAAAATACTAGATTGTATACACCGATTGCTATTCCTAAGAAACCTTGGATTGACATCAGTATGGACTTTGTTCTTGGCTTACCGAAGATAGTAAGAGGTAATGATTCTATATTTTTTGTTGTGGATAGATTTTATAAGACGGCACATTTTATACCATGTAGAAAGACATCAGATGTAGTACATGTAGCAGATCTTTTCTTTAAGGAAATTGTCAGATTTCATGGATTACCGAGGAGTATTATCTCTGACCGAGATAGTAAATTTGTTGGATACTTTTGGAAAACACTTTGGAAGAAATTTGGCACTGAGTTGAAATATAGTTCCACATTTCACCCACAAACTGATGGATAGACTGAAGTTGTGAACAGAAGTTTGGGAAATCTTTTGAAATGTTTAGTTGGAGATACACTGAGTAATTGGGATTCTATGTTGGCACAAGCAGAGTTTGCATACAATAATTCAATGAATAGGAGTACTGGAAAGACACCATTTGAGATTGTGAATGGCACACAATCAAGAGGAATATCTGATTTGAGAGACATTGTAGATGAGAATAAGAAAAGTGTTGAAGGAGTAAAGTTTGTTGAGTACATGAAAACATTGCATGAAGATGTGAAGCTGAAGTTGAAGATAGTAGTAAAAAATACAAAGATAAAGCTGATAGATCAAGGAGACATAAAACTTTTGATGTTGGTGATGAAGTGATGGTTCATTTGAAGAAAGGCCAATTTCTTGTTGGAACATATGGGAAGCTAAAGATGAAGAAGTTTGGACATTGCAAGATTTTGAAAAAATTTGATAGTGGAAATGCATATGAAATTGAGTTACCTGATGACATGGACATATCACCTATTTTCAACATTGTTGATTTATATGAGTATCATGAACCTGATGAAGAAGTGATAGTACCGACAGAATATCCTAAGAAGCAGAATGAAGTTGAACAGATTTTGAAGGAAAGAGTTGGCAAGAGTACAAGAGGAAAATAGTATATAGAATATCTGGTAAAGTGGAAGAATAGACCGTTGGAAGATAGTTCTTCAATTTCACAGTTTTAGTTGGATGCAACTCAGACCAGACCTACCAAATGATTCAGAGAATCATTTCAAAATAACCCCGGGTGTCTAATGCAGGAGCATCCCGGGTCCTTGGCAATTCTGTGTCACCAAAAACATTTTCGAGTTTGTCTGTGTTGCTCAGTTCCTGCTTTGACCAAGTTGGTCGGTAGTTTGTCTATTTCCTTTGGTTACCGAGTGTAGTCGATTATCTCCTGAGCGGTCAGTTATTTCACTAGCGCTCGGCATTGCCCGTCTGTTGCTCGGTTATCTTGCTTATTGACGGGTCTAGTTTTAGTTCATGTTGTGGCCAACTTGTCCATTTATATTGGATCATGGATTTAATATTGGAATCCATCATTGGAAAGTGTGTGGTCCTAGATCTGACCATTCCTTCTATTGATTATGGATCTGAAGGCCAACTCAATTCGGTAGCTTCTTGTATAAATGTAGATGTTTGGTTGTAGTTTAGGGGGCAATTTTTGGTTAGAAGATACTAGACATTAGATTGGAGATTTGTATCAGATCCTCGCATGTTTGAGGACTTCTAAGATTCATTTTAATATTAGGTCATAACTAGGAAGGCATTACAGCCCGGCATGTATGATTTAATTGATGAAAATATATGAAAGATCTAGCATTCTCTCTCTCACTGTTGTTTTTGTTGGCTTTCGCATGTGTTGGGCAGGCTTGGATCATTAGGGTGCATCATTGTTTGGCCCCTAATGCATCCTTGCCTTGCATCATAACACAATCAAAGTAAATCAAAGAAGTGTTGAAGACCTTTGGAATGGAAGATTCAAAACTAGTTGGTACACTGATGGTCACAAGATGAAAATTAACAAAGGATGATCAGTCAACTGAGGTAAATCAAACACTATACATATCAATGATTGAAAAAATGATGTATGTTGTACATAGCAGACTGGATATTGCACATGCATTTGGAATTGTAGCAAGATTTTATGCTAATCCTAAGGAATCACACATGACTGTTGTTAAGAGGATTTTGAGATACATGAAAAACATAGAGAATTATGGTTTATGGTACAAGAAATAGGCCAATTTTAAACTACAAGTTTACACTGATGCAGATTGGGCTGGAACCATTGATGACCAAAAAAGCACTACCGATGGAGCATTCTTTTTGGGAGAAAAATTAGTTACTTAGATAAGAAAGAAACAGGCATGTATTTCTCAGTCTATTGTCGAAGCAGAATATGTTGCTTTTATAGCTAATTCTTCAAACATTGCATAAATAAAACAACTTTTGAGAGGGATGAATGAAGAGATCACTGGTCCAGTGATAATATATTGTGACAATAAAAGTGTTCTAAATATTTCTAAGAATCCAGTGATGCATGCAAAGACAAAGTTGTAGTGTCTCTTCAGCTTTGTCATTGCAAGGAAGTAATAGAGCCTCAAACTTTGGATTGCAAGTATAATGAGGTAAGTATACTTGATGTTAAATACTATTTAATATAACTAAGAATATATTACAATAAATGAAATACTATGATGTTATATCAGGTTGTTATTTACCCTTTTGAATAGTATATTCATGATGGTACTTTATTGATTAAATATATTAGTTTTTACATTCAAAAGATTGGATTAGTAATTTATGATGATTGTCACTAACTCTTAGATATTGTGCCTTATATGCCACTGGAAATTTTAGGAAGATTTAACTTGACATATGCTCATATTGTTAGAAATGATTTATTTAAATGCTTCAAGATAATGCAATAATATATGGTTATATGTGTAGACACGAAAAATTGGCCAAAGGCTTAAATCAATCAAAAGGTGCAACAAATCATCAAAATAGCACAAAAAATCAATAAATGGAACAAAGGCAATTCAAATCAAAGGAAAATTAAATTAAATGATTAAATGATTAAATAAGGCTTGAAAAGGGAAAAACACTATGAAATTGATTAAATTCAATTAATGACATAGTTGTTGAAATGAAAAATCAAAATGAACATCTTACCCTTCATGGCTAAATTTAATTACTTTAATTAATTAATAAATACTAATTTCTCTCAACAAAGCAAAAAGGAGACAAAATGGACACAAATCACTCACTTTTGTTGAAATGGTCCAACCTTTTGAAACCATTTAAATGTTTGTCCCCCATTTATGGACAAAGCAAAGCCAATTGACCTTACCCAAGCATAACCATGGTTATCTCACTTTACCCCCTACCCTTGGGAAAATCTTATATATTGAAGGCATTTAGAAGCATAATTCATCCACTCCATATCTTTGAATTGCAGCAAAGCTCTGGCAATTTGCATCCACATCACTCACTTATCATTTTTCATTGCTAATTAGCTTAAATTGCTTTGATCATAGTAGATTGTTCATCAAATAGAGCTAGAATTTGATAGAATAGATCTAAATTTGCATATCATATAGCTTAATTCTCATCTTTAGAGTGTCACTAGTGAGGATCATAGCTGAGAGCCTCATTTACCACTTTATTTTAGAGATCCATGAGATATTTAGATTAATTGTGCATTATTTAGATTAGTTTTCTTTGAATAGTGTAATTGTCTTTTAAATCTTGTTATTTCATGAAGGTGTAAATCACTCACACACAAATGGCGCCCACCGTGGGGCTCTAGGCCTCAAATTCATCATTATTTTCACATTATTTGCAAAATTTAGGCTAGAATTGCATGAATTTGCTTACTGTTTGCAGGTTACAGAAAAGAAATCATGTCTGCCAGTAAAGAAGTCACGCCTAAAGCAAAGAGATGTCACGTACAAAAATTAAAATATCACCTGAAGTCTGAACTCTTACACTTGTTAACCTGCAGAATCACACTTCTAGCGAAAGAAATCACGCCAATAGAAATTACACTCTCGCGGTTTGGACAAACAGTTCATGCCTTTGGTCATTTAAATGTCGCGTGGTCAAAATTAAAAATTCGCGGTTGAGGAATCATTTTACGCCTAGTGTAAAGGGAGTACTCTACCTTATCCATTTAATTTCTCACTTCATTGATTTTAAATGTCGCCTTTGATTAATGAAATGTCACTTTTCTGGTATTAGTTTGTCGCGTATAATAAAGATTTCACGTGTAGCTATAATTTGATATCACACCTGGTTATTTTAATCTCGCTTGAGCCCCTTATGGTGACACTCGCGGTTAAAGTAATCACATCTTTATTAAATTAGATCTCGCGTTCAGCATAGACAATGTCGCCTAACTGAGCATTTATATTTTATCAGAATAATCACTGTTGTCACATCTGGTAAAGATTTCACGCTTGTATAAAATTTGATATCGCACCTGGTTATTTTAATCTCGCTTGAGCCCCTTAAGGTGACGCTCATGGTTAAAGTAGTCACATCTTTGTTAAATTTTATCTCTCCTATAGTCTGGATAATGTCGCGTGGCTGTATTTTCTATATTTTATCAAAAATGTTAAAATGATGACTCTATTCTAACTTCACGGTCATTTTTTTTGTCTCAGGAGCATGGTCTATCATAAGAAAGTGCAAAAACCAAAGAGAAGGCATAACTTAGAGGAGAAATTGATCTCTAAGAGGATAAGGAAAGAAAACCAGGTACACTCTACTTTTGTTCTCAACAATGATTTAGAAAAGGAGGTAGAATTATATGCTAAATACATTGCTGTTGTAGATGCTTACAAACAAAAATACATATCATTAAATTGGGAGTTTAGTCCTTAAGTTTGTAAGAATTTTGCAAGTATTTTGGTAAAAAGAATCAAAAGCATAATCAACTATATCATTTTAAGCTTTTGATTTTAGTTTCCCCTCACTTTGTTTGTATTGTGCTGACTAACTTGCTGGTGGAGAGAATGTTTCATTAAGGTAAGGGAAGGATTTGGAGAGAAAAATGAGAAATCTACTACTTAAAAATGTGCCCAGCCTTTACTAGCATCGTTTGAGGTATTTCTCTCATCAAGCTTGCACATTCCCTTAGCTTGTGGCATTTCAAAGTTCAAAAACATAGTTTAATCATAAAAGGAAAAAAAAAACACTTCAATTCTAAGAACCCCTTTGTCACGGGGTTGAAAAAGAACCAAATTGATTGTGAGTGTTTGGGATAAGGGAAAAGCAATAGGGATATGCTCTTCACTCTTTGAGTGAATCAAATTCCCAAACTTGCTCTACCAAATCCACTTTTCATGCTTTCAAATGAACATGTTTAAAACTTAGTGGGCTCACCTCCCGAGATTGCCTTAAAAGGGCCGGTGAGAGGGATAGCCCAAAGTGGGATACACTTGCTTTTGCCGTGAGAATCCGACCCACTATAAAATGAACGCGGGTATCCTTAATGGGGTGCACGACAAAAAATATTTTAGCTCTTTCGAACTTCCTCTAGTAGTCTTAACAGATTGCACAAAATCGTGCTTCGGTGCGTGTGGGAAGCCCCTTAACATACTTGGGCGATGAAAGGCTAAGATCTATTTTGAATGGAAAACTTACTACATAACGGTAAAATAGCAAAACTACCTATTAGAGCCATGTTTACGAACCAATTATGTGCTAGGTAGATTGCATGGAAGCTATTCTTGTGTTTCAACCTGTGAAAACGTTCAAAAATACACACATTAGAGCATTCTAGGGATATGGTACCAAATTGATGTGTGTGTTGAGATTGTTTTTATATTTTCAAACAAGATATTCCAAAGTTATTGATCAAAATATCATTAAAATTTTAAACCATTTAAAATTGATCAAAAATCTTTACCTTATTCCAAAAACCAGCTTATCAAGAGAAGAAAGTCAACATACCCTTAAAAGTTTGTTCATGCCTGTTATTACAAGATCACTCTCTATAAGGAAAGCATTACAAATAGACAGGACCTACAACGGAGAAGAGCTCCCATTTCTGAAGAACACTTTCATTACTTCACGAGTGATTGAAAAACCCGCTAAGGCAAAGGACATTAACAAGATGTTTAGCGGCACCCTAGGAAATACCGATCCCAACAACCAAGGGAACAACATGAATGGGGGTATGGATCCTAACAATAATCAAGGAAATTCTAATAATGGAGGAAGAGATCCTAATTCCCAAGAGGCAAATTCACAAGGCAACAACTTACTTCCTCCTCATAATACAAACTTACCCCCAAATGTGGAAGAAGCCACGGTTGAAAGAGCGTTAGAGGCAAGACAATGCCCTTATTTCATAGAACTAATGAAAAAGACCATGCTTATGGATAAAGAAAAACACTTCATGGACTTGATACAAACGGGGGTAAAGCTACCTAAATATTTTGACATAGAACAATTAAAGCCCAAGGAAATAGAAGACCCTATGGAAGCAATAAGGGAACAATTCAAGGCATTACAAATGGAAATTGATAGTTTGAAACAAAATGGGGCTCCTAAGCCTTTCTCTATTGAAACATTATGTCCTTCTCCATTCGATAAGAGTTTGGTCATGGTGCCTTTTCCCATTAATGTAACATTTCCTAAATATGAGAGGTATGAAGGAACATCTGACCCACATGATCATCTTCGGGGGTTTTGTGCATTGAGTCTTGAATTCATGCATGAATCAACCTATTTAATAAGACTATTCCCAAGAAGCATGGAAGGAACGGCCATGGATTGGTTTTCAAAACTACCATCTGGCATAAAATCCTTTGAAGAATTAGCTTCTAAATACATGACTCATTACTCTTATAACATCAAACATGAGGTCACAATGATAACATTATGTAACACGAAGCAACAAGATGGAGAAGCCTTCCTCACATTCTTGCAAAGATGGAGGACTGCATTTGCTAGATATCCAAGAAGTGTACCGGAAAAAGAAAAAATGGATATCTTTATTAACGGTTTAAGAAGCGAATTAAATTATAGACTAAGGATGCAATGTCCTAAAACCTTCCAAGATTTTATTGATAATGGAATTACAATGGAAGAAGTGTTGATTAAGAGTGGAGAGTTGAAATTGTACAAGGAAAATAAGAATAACTCTAACTCCAACAACAACAATACCAACAATAACAACAATCAAAATAAAAGTTGGTACAACAACAATAGCCGTTATGCTGCAAAAAATAACAACAAAGGCATTGTTAATGATGGTGTAGTGGAATCCAGCAACTTGAAGGTGATTCCATTTGCCCTTACAAAGACACCAAATCAAGTGAATAATACTAATCAAGCATATAATCCACCTTCCAACAACAACAACAACAATGCCAACAAGAATAATCAAGGAAACAAGGATCAAAATAGCAAGTATGATAAATATTTGAAGCCCACTCCTTCAAGACACTTTACACCCTTGGGAGAATCACTTGAAACTGCATTAAAGGCTCTCATGGCTAACAATGTTATTACATTACCCGCTATTAAGCCTTATGAACCAGACCACAAGCCGGGCTGGTGGGATGCTAAGAATCATTGTGAATATCATAGAATTCAGGGACACACTACAAATGAATGTCTACAATTAAAGAATGTGGTGCAAGACTTGATAGATAATAACATAATCACCATTGATGGACCCCAAAATAATGAAGATCATACGGCCTTCAAACAACCTTTTTACAAACATGATAAAGGTGAGTCATCAAATGGCAAGAAACAAAGTGCCAATAATCTCAACTTTGCGCCATCATATGATCATATTGTTAATGCTATAATAATTAATGAACAGCCTCAAAAGGAAGCAACAAATGTTATTACAAGAGGGCAGAATTCTAGAATGACTTTACAAGGGATAGTCCCTCAAAACACCAATATCCCACAATCCAACATTGTGGTCAAACAACATCCTACAGCAGCAAGGCCTTATAGTTTGGTGGACCAATTGCAACGTACTCCAGCACAAATCTCAATCTTAGAGTTATTGAAGTTGTCACCGAATCATAAAGAGATTTTAGAAAAAGCTTTGGAAGAGACACATGTTTCTACTACCTTAGGGGAAGAAAAGTTTCAAAATATGGTAGGACATCTCGTGGCTCCTCATTGTCTTTCATTTTCTGATCAAGACGACATGTCTATAACTCATCCTCAAAATTTGCCATTACATATAGAGGTTTTGATCAAAATGCATAGAGTCAAAAGAGCCCTTATTGATGGAGGGGCTGGTCTTAACATATGCACATTGAGTCTTGTAAAATCCTTAGGTCTATCTAAGTCTTGCATTGACCCTACAAAGAAAATCACCATAAAAGCTTACGATGAAGCTGAAAGAGCTTCTAAAGGCATGATTGTGTTGCCCATCCAAGTGGGACCAGTCAAGAAGGAAACCAAGTGTCAAGTGTTGGACATGAAATTAACCTATAACATCTTATTGGGAAGACCATGGATTCATGAGATGCAAGCTATCCCATCCACATACCACCAATGCATCAAGTTCCCATACATGGGTGAAGAAATCACAGTTGGAGGAGACTCAAATCCATTCCAATATTGTAATGCACTCAAACCCTTGCATGAATTATACATTCCACATAATCATGAAGGAGTTGTTCCAAGAATCACCAATGAAGATGCACAAAATCCTCTTCAAGCTAGCTCAACTACATCAACTAAGGGCAAGGAAAAAGTGAGCTACGAGGGTCCAAATGTAATGGAAAGTCCATATTTAGCACCTAAATTGGAGACAGTGATCTACAAACCTACTAAAGAGGAAAAAGAACAAGCTAAAGAAGATCATTACCAATACATGAGTGAGATGATGAACAAATTTGACAAACAATGCAAGATTAGTTCAAAAGGGGTAGGAGAATATTCAGTTTCTCTATTTGACATGCCCATGTCTCCCAAATCACATGGTAAACCATCAAAAGAACATCTTCCTCTTAAGTATAATTCTTATTTTGTGAGGGAAGATAGCAAAGCAACATGGGATAAGGAAGAAGATGATGTCCTTCAATGGCTTTATCATGATGAGGATGATACCTTAGACACTCTCATGGAAAGAATTCAGCATGTCAATATACAAACCGAACAATATGGGAAAGGATTTGATATTATGAAAAAGATGGGATACAAAGGAAGAGGACCCCTAGGCCAAAGAAATAGAGGATTATTAGAACCTATTGAACCTATTTGGAGGGCAAGTCATGAAAAATCCGGAGTAGGTTTTCAATATAAGGGAGAAAGTTCAAGTCTAATGCATGATTTTCATCCTCAAATAAATGCATTAGAATCCGAAGGAGATAGTGATGACTCTCAGGATTATGAATGGGATACTTTATCAGATGAGTCATGTCAAGATAAAGAAGTCATTTCTATACATACTTATGCAAAAATCCAAAAACAAGATGCTCCAATTAATGAAGAATCTCCTATTCAAAGGCCTAATATAGAACAAGCATCTAATAGTGGAGCAATGATAGAAACATTTTGGACACCTTCAGAGGAGGGAAATTCAAACGTTAGTTTTAACCCACTTGTGGCTTTTCTCACATTGTTTCCCGTAGAGGTTGACAAGGATTCAAGCGAAGGGGACTTTGACCCTGCTTCCATGGATCATCTTGAGGAAGCGCACATCATAGATCTAAATGATACAATGTATGAACCCTCAAATGAAGTCATGTCCATAAATCCTATTGATGATACCTTACCCAATAACTCCTTAATTTTGATGCATCCGGACCTCATTGATTGGGATCAAACTGAACCACATGACTTACTTTACTTCCCAAATGACCAAGCAACAAACCAATACCTCAATGCGATTGAACCCTCTTTCACCAATGAACTCAATGTGGACATAATGACAATAGCAAGGGTCCAATCTCTTAGTCAAAAAAAGAAAAAAATTAAAAAAAATTAAAAAAATGAGAAGTTCTATTGGTGAAAACCCAACTGTGGCACCATTAGAACCAAAAACAATGAAAATAAAAGATGTTTCTTTTGGTGAAAACCCAACTGTGGCACCATTAGAAGAGAGATTGGACACTTTGCCTGAACATGAAGAAGAACGGTCATCTATTCTTATAGAACCAACAGAAAAAGTTAACATTGGTACAGAACTAGAGCCAAAGGTCGTACACTTGGCTACATCACTTACATCTCTTGAAAGAGAGGACTTTATCAAATTCTTCCAAGAACGACAAGTCAATTTTGCATGGTCATATGTCGATATGCCTAGACTGGATCCTGATTTCATAATGCATCATCTGAATGTTAGACCCGGAGTTAAACTTGTGAAGCAAAAACTAAGGAAAATGCACCCACATGTGGCTCTCCTAGTCAAGGCAGAATTGGAAAAATTGTTAAAGGTGGGGTTCATAAGAACAATAGCATATGCTGATTGGATCTCTAACATTGTTCCGGTTACTAAGCATGATAAATCTATCTGTGTGTGTACGGATTTCAGAGATTTAAACCTTGCATGTCCCAAAGATGACTTCCCATTGCCAAGCATTGATACTATAGTGGATCTAACAGCAGGTCACGCAATGTACTCATTAATGGATGGATTTAGTGGCTACAACCAAATAAAGATTGCTCCTGAAGACCAAGAAAAGATAGCATTTACTTTCCCTTGGGGTACTTTTTGTTGGAATGTCATGCCCTTCGGTCTAAAAAATGCTGGAGCTACATATCAAAGGGCCATGACAACTATTTTCCACGACATGATGCACACTTTCTTAGAAGATTATGTGGACGACATTCTAGAAAAGTCCCACAATAGAGAAGAGCATTTACAAATCCTAAGAAAAATATTCATTTGGTTAGAACAATTCAAAGTTAGATTAAACCCAAAGAAGTGTGCCTTTGGTGTCCAATCCGGCAAGCTATTGGGTTATATAGTGTCAGCAAAAGGCATTGAAGTTGATCCTAAAAAAGTACAAGCCATTCTAGAAATGGAGATTCCAAGAAATATTAGCCAAATGAGGTCACTACAAGGAAAGATTCAATCAATAAGGAGATTTATCTCTCAATTAGCAGAAAAGTGTCACTCCTTCACCAGATTGCTACACAAGGACACTACATTTATGTGGGATGAAGAATGTGATAAGGCCTTCGCTATTTTGAAGACTTATTTGATAAACCCACCTATTCTTATGTCACCTATCAAGGGTAAAGAACTGTTGTTATACATATCAGCCACAGAAAGGTCTCTAGGCATATTGTTGGCACAAGAAGATGAGCAAGGAAAAGAAAGGGCAATCTACTATCTTAGTAGAACCTTAATAAAATATGAACTAAATTATTCCTTCATGGAAAGAGCATGTCTAGTAGTGGTCTTTGCATCTCAAAAACTAAGACATTATATGTTGATGCATAAGATCAAATTAATTGCCAAGATTGATCCTCTCAAATACTTGCTAAGTAAAACTGCCTTAACAGGTAGAATAGCAAAATGGGTCATGATCCTAAGTGAATTTGACATTGAATATGTTGATAGAAGAGTAATTAAAGGACAAGTGATAGCAGATAACCCAATGGAGTCTACACAAACCATGCAAATTGAATTTCCAGATGCAGAAATTGTCAACATAGAAGCAAAGACATGGAAATTATATTTTGATGGATCTTCTACACAAGGAGGTTCTAGAGTAGGTATATTATTGGTTACCCCTCAAGGGTACACCATTCCAAAGTCCTATAAACTCTTATTTTCATGCACCAATAACATAGCGGAATATGAGGCATTAGTCATTGGCATCAAAATGGCTTTGGAATGGAATATTGTAGAATTACAAGTGTATGGGGATTCCCAACTCATAATCAATCAGGTTAATAATGAATACAATACCAAAGATATAACATTGATGAAATATAAAACCTTGATTGATGGATGGAAGAAGTACTTTGCTTTGATCACATTTGAACAGATTCCAAGAGAAAAGAATAGAGCAGCAGATGCCATGGCTACCTTGGCTTCATTGTTACAAAAACCAGATCAAAATGAGAAGTATGAGTTCTTGGTGGAAGAGTTGGTAAAACCGGCATTCAACCTTCCTGACACCCAAATTGTTGCTCTTTTACATGGACATGACTCTCCTTGGTATGGACCCATCTATACTTACCTTAAAGACCAAATACTCCCCGTAGACCAAACTCATGCCCAAAAATGTAACTTCATACGCCAAGCCGCCCGTTACCTAATCCTTTTAGACACATTGTATCGTAAGGGTCTTGATGGGATGTTACTTAGATGTCTAGAGGAAGAAGAGTCTAGGTTAGCTTTATGCGAGGTCCACGAAGGCATTTGCGGGTCACACTCAAGCGGTCTTAATCTAGCTAAGAAAATCCTTCATTTAGGGTACTTTTGGACAACATTAGAAAAGGATGCTTGTCAATTTGTGAAGACATGCAGCAAATGTCAATATCACGGTAACATGATACATGCACCGGCTCAAGAATTACACCCATTCATTACACCATGGCCTTTTTATCAATGGGGTTTTGACTTGATTGGAATCATACATCCTCCATCTTCAAACGGACACAAGTATATCATCACAGCAACAGAATACTTCACCAAATGGGTGGAAGCAGTTCCATTAACAACAGCAACCGACAAACAAATTTCAATGTTCATTTTGAACCACATAATTTGCCACTATGGTATTCCACATGCCATTATCATGGATAATGGGAAACAATTCAAAAATTAGGATATTGATGAACTTTGCATGACATTCCACATTACACATCATTCATCATCCATTTATTATCCACAAGGCAATGGACAAGCTGAAGCAACGAACAAAAATATCCTCAAAATATTAAAAAGATCAGTTAACAAATCAGGAAGAGATTGGCACGTGCAAATAAATCCCGCACTATGGGCTTACAAAACTAGTATCAGAACACCTACAGGAGCCACCCCATTCTCTTTAGTCTATGGAACGGAAGCAGTTCTACCATTAGAAGTTGAAATTCCATCTCTACGGGTTTCATTAAGAGGATTGATCACTGATGAAGATTATAGGATTGCCAGACTACAACAATTGGAATTGTTAGAGGAACACCAGACTCAAGCTTATGAGCATTTAAGAGTTTATCAAAATAGGATTTCACGCAATTACAAAAAACACATCAAACCAAGAAATTTTCAAGTAGGAGACTTGGTACTAAGAGAAAATCCCAAAAATCAAGCTGAAAGGGAAAAGAAAGGAAAGTGGGAAGCTAATTGGATAGGCCCATTTGTGATAGTGTCATCCTTTGGAACTAGAACATATAAGTTATCAGATTGTAATGGTGAAGAATTACAAGAACCCATAAATAGCATTCATTTGAAGAGGTTCTACACCTAAAGTAGATGAAAGAGTATAAAGAGTATCAGATGAGAGAGCATCATAATTATTGTACATAGTTGAAAAGGGATCTTGAAAATACAAAAACATTTGAAAATGGAAAATTCAAAAACATTGGAAAAGAAGAAAGATCAAAAACAGTGGAAAATTGAGCATGAAGAAAGCAAAAACATTTGAAAAACTATCTCTTGGTGAAAACCTAGCAAATAGGCGCCAAGGTGATCAAGAAAAATCAAAAAAAGGAAAAATACAAAAAAATACAAAAAAAAAAAATACAAAAAAAAAAAATGAAAAAGAAAAAAGTGCCTTGGTGAAAACCTAGCAATAGGTGCCTCGGTAGCGAGAAGAAAAAAAAAAGCACCCAAAGGTGAAAACTTGGCAACAAGCACTTTTGGTTTCCTTAATTCATTTCTTTCCTAGTCACATGTGTACATAATGCATCTCATCATCCCATTTGTCTAAACCTTCATTGCATCCGTCATTTGTACATAGTCATAATAACATTTTGTAGCATCATCCTTTGCATTGCCCAAAAGTTGTCCAAACTGATACATCAAACACTTGGGGGCAGCATAAAATGGATTGGAAAGTGGGTACCTCAAAAAGGATTCAAACGAGCAACATTCAGTCACAAGCAGGAAGGGATCAACATTTTTAGAAGAGAGATTAGATTTTTGTAAACCTTTGATTGATATCATTGTTTACTAACCAAGAAGTTGACTACCACAACAAAATCCTTGAGCCTAAATTGACTTATTATTCAGGATTAAAAAAAATCAAACATCATTCTATGATCAAAACACTTGGAAATACTCTTTGAAGATCAGAAAACAATGCAAAACACCTAGATAGATTCTTTTGAAAAGTTGGGTAAAAAAATCTGTTTACTTACATTAATTCAATTTGTATCAAGTCTTTTTAGCTAATCAATGATGTTTCGACTAGATTGGCAATGACAGAGACATGATATTTTTTTTCTTGACTATGAAGTGAATGTTTGGAGGAAGATTCATTGCCTTATGAGAATTCATCTAAAGACATGGTCATCAAAGAACCATCGAGGATTATCTTATAAAACAATGAGTTCACCTTTGTCTGTTTACGCAACCGGATACCTTGGATATTTAGATTCTTCATATCTAAATGCCAAAATCCACTTGCAACATAGAATCTGACAAAATCGGTATTCGTACTCTCATGATTGTTGGTAATCAGTGATAGGCGTATCGATGAGACCGATGGGAAAGCAAAATGGAGGTTACCATATGAGCAATAAAAAGTGATATTCATATCATCATGTCAGTGGGCAGTGGTGATTGTATTGACTTTCTGGTCCCAAGTGCTCAATGATGAAAATATATCCTCAAGGCATTTATTTGCTAAAAGCTAGTGACACTTAGCTGCATTCATAGAAAAGATTATTGCATTCATAGAAAGGTTAAAATGCATTCTCATGTTAGATTAATGGCACATGCATTTTTTCCCAAGGGCTTCATTTCGTATCAAAAAAGGGGGTACATAACATCATCAACAAGGTTAAATCAACAAGGACAACATCACCTCAATATCATCTTTTCTACAATAAAAACATGAGATTATACTTTTTGCATTCATTCCATATCATTAATCATTACATAGATATATTATCAAGGAAAAGAAGGAAATAATCATTTACATGTGCATACATACAGATTGCATACATGAGAAATAACATATCAAAAACAAAAAAACTTGCATCCATACATGAAGAAAGAAATGCATCCATCTATCTATATCATACATAAGATACATTGCATCCATAGACACATCCATCCAAAACAAATGCATTAGATAAACACATATAGCAGCATCTAAAGGTAATCTCATATATCATCAATTAAAAAGCAGGAAAGATCATAAATATCCTCATATCACATGTCTACTCAAAAACTCAATGCATCAAGTATAACAATGATATCATAAATCAACTCTATAATCGCCCATCAATAGGGGCATCAATGTCAAACAGGTATCAAAGTACAACTGGAAAGGTGACACCAAGGTCACAAGAATATGGTACAACATCAAGTATCTCAACCTCAATACACAACTGATCAACAAGAGCACTCATAGCTCAACTCTCATCACCACTGGGAGGAGGTCCTAGAGGAGGCTGTGGAGGAGGCTGTGATGGAGGCTGCTGAGGTGGCTAAAGAGGTGTCTGACCAACCATAGCAACAAGGAGAGGAACCAATGGAGCCAGACCTGACACTAGCTGCTGAATCATAGAAGACATCTGTGATACCTCTGTCCGTAACACTCCCACATCTGCTCGCAGCTGGGTAGTACTAGAACTCTCACCAACCTCATAGGTACTCTGAGGATCACCTGTATCTATAGGAGCTTTTCCCTGATCATGGGAAAAAGCTGCTGGCATCTGCTATGCACCTATATCCTGACCATCCATGATAGCCTGCGGTAATCCTACTCCCGTATCCTGTCCTGCAACTAGATCCTGCCTAGCAGCCCTCACATGGTCCTGACGATCTATCCTCTATCTCTGTGCTACTATAGGATGAGAAGGAGGAGGTGGTGCCTGTATCTATATATCTCTCACTCATCCTCTGAGTCTAATCACCACCCTACCTCGTGGTCTACCTTTGTGTCTCCTCCCACCACCGACATCATCACCATCATCATCTCTCCCAGGCACTGGCTCTGCAGGGTCTGTAAATCGAGGCATAGGATGCTCCATCAACCAATCTAGATACTCTTGAGTAACCCCGGCATCTCTAATGTGTATCCTCATATCCCAGTCCATATAACCAAGTAGTGATATCTACTCAATAGCATCATCATATGAAGGCATGTGTCCCCAAGTAGCCCTCTCTACACTAGAACGAGCATAAACTGCAGATCCCTGAGGCATATGCTAAATCCGTCCAAACTATCATAGCACTCTACCTGCCAAGAATCTCTCAAGAATAGAGTCGATCCTGCCGATCATCCATCGAGGAGCAAACATATATGGTAACTCCAAGCTATCCTCTCTCCAATCCTTGACATCGACATATGGTCTCCAATAGACCTCATCCATATCATCAATCTGACACTGCCAATACTCCAAATGACCCAAGTGATGTTGTGTCACCATCCCAGTATACTACCATGCAAAAGGATACCCTAAAGGTTGATCTCGCTCTGATATAGGATGACTAACTGGTAGGTGCTCCCATATCCAAAGCTGCAAAATATGAATCCCAGTAGATAACGAAGCTGATCTCCTATAAACCACCTCATGAAGATCATGGTATAGCTGTGCAAGAACACAAGATCCCCAATCAAATCATCAAGGCTGATGTAGCAAGTCCTCGATAATCCTGCCCCAACCTACTGAAAATCCGCGACCCCGACGATCAGGTAATAACACACCACCAATGATAGCACCTAACAACGTTGGTAAAACAAGAAATGAAGCAAACTGAGGCCATAGGATGCAATCATCACCTATAGAAGGATCTCCAAATACTTGTCGACAATACATCCCATCATATACTACATCGTAATATGCTATCTCTCCATGTGTCGAGATCCACAGTAACCTATATACATCCTCAGGAGTAATAGTCATCTCTCCCTGTGGCAGCCAAAAAGTGTTTGTCTCAGAGTGCCAACGCTCTGCGACAGCGGTAATCAAACCTCAGTTCATCTGGAACCGAGGAAGCTCTAATACACATAATAAACCACATCGCCTAATCACTCATCTCTCGGCATCAGTCAACTACTCCCTCAGCTCCATCACCCAATGTGGTACAGTCTGAAGGTACAGAACAAGGACATCCTCCTGTTTAATCACAACAATGGAATCACATGAGTAACCTACTATCAGGAAATCAAACAATCAATCGCAGTCATCAATTTAAATATACCTATCAGACCTACCAATCCTAACTCTAAGCATTGAGGAAGGATGATCCTAGTTTTATGTCTCTAAGCATTTGAGAATAAAATGAATGGACAATTAGATCCACGACCTATCATTCGTGATGAAGATTGATTTACCTTATCCTTCGATATCATAGTTACCAATGTCCTAATTCGTTGTTGAAATCAAACAAGAGGAACACCCTAACTGAACATTCGATCCAATTCATTAACATGATTGATATCAATCAAGTTGACGCAATCGAGCAATCAGACATCATAGACAAGTCTCAAATAACATAAAAAGTTTTTCATTTACGCGACTTTTCTTTCAGGCATCATTTCTTTTACCAGAGGTGACCTCAAATTCACCTTACGCGTGATTTTAATCATCTGTGTGACTTCATTTAACAGAAGCAATATCATATTTTCATCAGGCAACATTTTATTATATGAGGTTTTTCACGCGATAAACAATTAAAATGCTTAAAACCCTAAGCGATATTAAATTGTCCACAGGCGATAAAGGATTTTCTAGAGGCGTGAACAAAGCTAAGGAAGGCGATATTAAATTTACCAGAGGTGACATTTAAATTTGTCAGGCGTAACTACAATGCACGGAGGTGACATTTCTTTTCAAAAATGCAGAATCAAAATTTTAAAATGCATTAAATGAGGTCATAAATGCAACTTTCGAAACATGAGGAAAATTTGAATGACATACCGGAGGACCATCGTTCGCTCTTCGACCGAACCAGTGTGCTCTCTCAAACCGATGCTTGCGATGTGGGACCACCATCGTGTAAAAAGGGCTAAAATCAAAGCTAAAATCTCAAAAGGGAACGGTGAAAATGAATAGTAAAATGAGGGGTTTTGCCCTATTTAAGGTGAAATTGGCCCTAATAAACACTTAAAAATGCACTTTGGACCTATTATATGACATCTTCATTAGCCGGGGCATAAATAAAACTTTCTTATTTCTTTAAAACGGTATCAAAAATCAAAACATATTCCAACTACTCAAAATCTTTCAAATCAAAGAACTAATATGTTTTATTTATGAGGGGGCATCAGAGTATCAAATTGGCATCACATCAAAAACATTTATCAGTGGGGCATATCATATCATATCGTATCATATCAAGTTATCATATCATATCAATTTCATATCAAGAGGCAAATCAGCATCATATCAGGAGCAAAATCAATATCAAATCTGCTATCATATCAAACCTATCAACATATCAGCAATCAGTGAGCCCAGGACCTTTATCAATGAACCCAAGACCTTTATCAATGAACCCAAGACCTATCATCAAATCAGGACCCATATCATATCAGCATCATCATCAGAGGCACATCATCATCATCAGGAAGTACATCAATTAGAATGATTAGAGGCATATCAGAACTAGGACCTGAATCAGATCATCATACTAAGGGAATCTTTGAATCGGTGTTCTTCGCACATCGACTCAAAGAGGGGCATTTGTAGACACAAAATATTAGCCAAAGGCTTAAATCAATCAAAAGGTGCAACAAATCATCAAAATAGCACGAAAAATCAATAAATGGAACAAAGGGAATTCAAATCAAAGGAAAATTAAATTAAATGATTAAATGATTAAATAAGGCTTGAAAAGGGAAAAACACTATGAAATTGATTAAATTCAATTAATGACATAGTTGTTGAAATGAAAAATCAAAATGAACATCTTACCCTTCATGGCTAAATTTAATTACTTTAATTAATTAATAAATACTAATTTCTCTCAACAAAGCAAAAAGGAGACAAAATAGACACAAATCACTCACTTTTGTTGAAATGGTCCAGCCTTTTGAAACCATTTAAATGTTTATCCCCCATTTATGGACAAAGCAAAGCCAATTGACCTTACCCAAGCATAACCATGGTTATCTCACTTTACCCCCTACCCTTGGGAAAATCCTATATATTGAAGGCATTTAGAAGCATAATTCATCCACTCCATATCTTTGAATTGCAGCAAAGCTCTGGCAATTTGCATCCACATCACTCACTTATCATTTTTCATTGCTAATTAGCTTAAATTGCTTTGATCATAGTAGATTGTTCATCAAATAGAGCTAGAATTTGATAGAATAGATCTAAATTTGCATATCATATAGCTTAATTCTCATCTTTAGAGTGTCACTAGTGAGGATCATAGCTGAGAGCCTCATTTACCACTTTATTTTAGAGATCCATGAGATATTTAGATTAATTGTGCATTATTTAGATTAGTTTTCTTTGAATAGTGTAATTGTCTTTTAAATCTTGTTATTTCATGAAGGTGTAAATCACTCACACACAATATGTTGTGTATGATGTACCACATCTTGCTATGCATTTTTCCTATTGGTGTTGGTACAAAGTGATACAGAGCCATAGTCATTTGCTTGCGAGATCCACATGGTGTTTTGTTATCCTTCATTATGATTATCTGTGTTATATGTACTTTGGTTATTTATATATTATGAACAATTATACTTGATGTTTGTATGTTATTGAATAGGTACCAGACACATTCACCCTCAGCTGTAGGGATTGAGTGTGTCTATATTCTCGGCAGTGGCATAGGAGATAGTAGTTTTGACCTTTCATACTGAGCCAATATCGTCCTTGTTTGGATGATGTATCCATAATTTATTATTATATTACTTTATCTGGTACAAGCTGGTAAATCCAAAATTTATATTGCACATTGTGAAAGACTAGTTGTCTGTTTGTGCATTAGAGTCTCGTAATTGTCGCTAAAGATGATCTAATTAATAATGATATTTTTAATTATTATTATAAAGTATTTCACATTTTTTTGATAATTTAATCATAGTGCTATTCCATTTAATTAGAATTGGATAAATTAATCTAAGTTGAGTTCGGGGTGAACTTGGGGTTCTAATTTATTTTAATTTAAGTTACTATTTTATCCTTTTTTAGTTTTAAGTGGAAAAAGTGACTTATAATGAGAAATTAGAACTCATTTAGACACTTTTTCATTTTTTGGAGAACAAAATTGTTCAAACCCTCTTGTAAGCAATTTGGGGATTTTTTTTGTTGGGAGCGATCCGTTTGCTAGATTTGAGCACGGAGCGGCTTGTTGGAATCGTGGCGGGATTGCTGTACTATGCCAAAATTTTCATCTCTTTTCATGCCGTATTTATTTCTTCCCTTTCATTTTGGATTTCTCCTCTTGCTACGAGGTAGGGCTTTCTATATCTTTTGTTTTAGTCCATTTTTTTGAAAAAAGTAAATTGGAGTAGTTTAGTGGGATGAAAATAGACATTTTCCTATGATTTCATGTATTTCTTTCACCCGGTTAGGTTTGTATGAATTTGTGTATGCTTGCATTTTGAAGAGATAAAGTAAAATAGTGTTATGCTGCCCAAATTTTTAGAAATAATGAAAATGTGAATTTTATGTTAAAAGAGGGGTGTTGGGCACTTTTAGAACCAAAAGGTATATTTAGAATTTTAATTTTTGAAAGTTAAAAATTGAAGCTATTTTAATGGAGTTTATGAGAGTTTATGGTTTTGCTTGAAAAATAGAAGAAATGTAAAAAGTGGAATTTGGGTGTTTTGAATTCATATTATTTTGTGGAATGATAGAATTATATAATAGAATTTCTTATTTGACTCAATTTGAGTCCATTCTCATATAGTTATGGTCATTTAAAGATTGCATGTGAATAGTGATATAAAAATGCAAATGTGATAATTTATGTGAATAACAGAACTTCATTGTGAATTCGGAATTAGAATTTTATTAGAAAAGTGTGTTGGGTAGATTTAGACCAATGGGTTTTAATTTTGTAGCCTAAATTCAAATTTGATTTTTGGACTTTTTATTTATCGCACCGTTTTGTGTGCTATCCAGAACCCATCATTCGTCATGTTGTGCATGAATTAGATTTTTATATAAGTTATCTTTTCTACAAAAAATATGATAGACAAATCAGAATGGTTATATGACATTTTGGGTATTTTTATATTTTGATTCGAAAGTGACCTTTCAAGTTAATATGTTGATTTTCAAAAACCTTATCGAATTTTGTCAGAAATTGGTATTTTTATGTTTTGAGTTTTTTGTTCAATATTTGAGTAATAGATATGTCATGAAACATGTAAAAAATATTTATACCACATGTTTATTTATCAGTTCATCTTGAGATCTGTGCTCTTGGCGATGTGGCCAATAGAGCGTGTGGTATGTAATCTTCTTGTTTCGAGTGTTTGTTTGTTTTTTTATATCAGTGTAATTTTACCTTTGTTATTGTTTTTGCTCATGCCCTTGTGATAGTACACATCATGCTTGAGAATGAACTCTCATGTGGTATGTGGATGTCAGGTGTTGAGACCGCATCCAAGATATAGTTGAGTTATGCTCTTATGCCGAGTTTTGAGGGACACGTACCCTTGGTATTTAGACCAATTAAGTTTACTTAATCCTTATGATATTTATGATTTTTTGAGTCCTTTTGATCTATGCCTTGTTGCATCTTTATTTTTGGATGTACTTCATCATTGTGATGAGATGACCTTTTTACTACTGAGTAGTGACCGTGTTGTTCTATGGATGTGCTTGGTATGCACTTTGGACGTTGGTACACATGTTGAGTATTCTCCATGTTGTGGTGTAATTATACTTATGTATATAGTGTTGGGTCATTTTACTCTCCTATGAGTTATGCATTGTTTAGTGTGTGTGTGTTAGCCACCTCCTTGTTTCTGTGTTTGCCTTATGTTTGTGGCTAGACTACTATCTCCATGAGCATAGGGGTTGGGCCTACGGGTACCATATGGTTGAGAGGTGTTGCTAACTATACCACTGTTGGGGACTGGTGTACAGAGATGAACTTCCTCCAACTTTAGCACGTAGAGCTTGAGAGCTCATTTCTCTTGTTGCATTATATATGTAAGCATATTTACCTTTGATCATGTTTACTCTTGATGATGAATGTTTATGTTTTTAACTTTATTGTTCTTCTTATGATGATCACAATATGTATCTGAAATGTTAGAAGATCTAGATGTTGAATTACATATATTTTATGTTTTTAATGTATTTGAGTACCTACGTCGTCGATATACATGTTTCTAGCACTCCCTGGTGTGGAGGTTTATTTTTTCCCTCTTGTTTTTGTTTAGAGAATGTCTCAACTAGTTAGTCATTTCCTAGACAGTGAGCATTTCCACATGTGTGTTAAGTTAGATCTTTCTATCTTTGAGTATCATTTTTGGGAGATATGTCTTCCCAAGTCAAAATAGATCGACTAATGATCACTTTGGTAAAAAAAAGTAAAATAGATCCATGTGGTCTATGGGGATAGATCGGTAAACGAACTTGTATGACTAATCATGGTAGGAATTATACTTTGGGTTTAAAATGAATATTGTTAAGAAATAAATAACATAGTAAGTTGGATGAACCTTTTTTGTTAATCATTTAAATAATAACAAACTAGTGGACGTGTGTAACCATCTCATGAACCTTAATAGTGTGTTTATGAATCTTTATGGTTTTGTAAGACTTTTTCTTGCATATAAAGATATGTAACTATGTCATGTTTCTTGCACCTCTTATATTTCTTAATGTTTATTATTGTAGTTAATTATATTGTTGTAATGTTATTAGTGTATCTTATAAAATAAATATTCATGCTTGTTTTAATCCTAGATCAATTCCTATTTAATTAGGAAATTAATAAAAAGAGAATTTAATTAGTATTCTTTATTGAAATCAAATAATATGTTTATAACTAGATGGTTAATTTTAGTCAACTGTAGTCAAAATATAGTAACACTTAGTCAAGCTTTCTATCTTGGTGTTACTATGATAAATCGATTAGAAAATTAAATTTGTGACTTTAGTCTTAAAGGGAGGCTGACCAAGTCAATGTTGGTCATGATACTCCTTAGACCCATTCAAGGTCTTCACCCTTAAACTATTAACTGCTACTGATTAGTTAAACTAGACAAATTTAGTGTTCGCTAGAAAAATTTTGATTGGTGTGTTTTACTCAACTTTTTGGGCATGACAAAAGCACATATCTATTAAGTATCACTACTTGAGGGAACAAGTACAAGAAAAGCAAGTGAAACTGGAGTTTGTGAAATCAAAAGAACAACTTGCAGACATATTTACCAAACCCTTACCTAAGGATAAATATGAGTACTTGAGGACTAGAGTAGGAGTCCATCCCCTGTCTATTGGTCACTAAGGTGATCACAAGGTTGCATCAACCTATACCTTATCAGAATATCAAATGATGTTGATGCATATTTTTCACACTTTAGGCTTCCTAAGGTTGTGAAAGTTGGAACAAATAAAACTGTATATTGGTACATGAAGGTACTTGGTCTGAATCAAACACCAAAGATAATATTTTGGCTACTATAGAGCTATTTATTCTTTTTGGCATTTTTGTCAAAGGGAGAGAGGAATCAATTAAATATTTATCTATCCGGTGGGAGAGAAGAATCTGGAAGGGAGAGAAGAATCATAGAGAAGAAAAAGATCAAATCCGTAAGGAGAGTCTACATGAAATGTTGTGTAGTGATTAAACATATTAAATGAACAATCTAGGGAGAGCTTACCAAACTACAACATTTACTTATAGAGTTATAGAACAAATGTTTGGTATTCTATAGAATATTTCATATTGTGTTGCCATCAATTCCAAAGGGAGAGATTGATAACCTACAAATGATTGAATATCTTGATGGAATGAATGGACAAGTAAAAGATAGTGATTAGAGATCACCGAGCTACTAAAGTGATATGTAAGAAAATTAAATCAGTCAATGTATTATCATTGATGTCAACTAGTTTTGATTGTACTTATCATGATAGTTACAAACATTTGAAGAAGAAAAATGGTAAAGGAATGAAATATCTACATAAAGATGAGATGGATATGAAAGATATGGCTAAGGTATACATTGGGTAGCTTATTGATGAGTTTATGGCATCATGTTGTTCACTTGATTGTATTACATGATTTTTTTATGTATTGAAGATTAGAACTGAAAAATTTTATGTGGTCGGTAATTGAATATTTTTGTATACATCAAGCTAGTATAGTGTATACCGAGTATAGCTTTAACCGAGTGGGCATTCACCGACACATTCTGGTATTGACCGAGTGAAAGAAATAAATAAAGTTTATAATAGCTGACTGAATTTATGAGCTAGATAATTGCTTATGATTCTGAGGTAGAAGATAAAGTTTTTTATGATGATCTAATGACTGACAAAATTCAAGATTGATCAAATGGAGAAAGATGAAATGTTTTATAGACACAATTGTCATGGAAGCTTGAAGTGGCAAAAGGAACGATGGAGATTAAGAGGCAAAATCTAATAGATGATAATAAAATAGTTTATGAAGTCTATTTAAAGAGACATGAGATTCATTATTGAGTCTAGAGCTTATTGACAACTGAAGGAGAATTTGTGTGAAAGGACTATTTTCATGCATCGCTGATCAAACAGGTTACAGATAGAACTGAGCCGAACTGTAGGCATTACCGAGCATTAGGGAATTATTCACCGAGTTGAATAAGTTGGAGGATATGAAGGATTGAAGTGAGTATTGATAAGAGGAGGTATTTTGAGCTTATCATAGATATGACAATATGCAAATCTTAGTTTTATTTGAATCAGATCATTAATGTATTAGTTTAACCATTGTTACAGCAAAATCTCTTAACCAAGTGGACTTAACAGTCTTTTTGTATTTCAATATGACATTGAATGAATGTTGTTCATTTTCTTGTTGACCCCATAGTGAATGTTGATCAAGGGAGAACTATTAGTGATAAATCCTCTAACCAGGTCACACCTTACCGTGTGTTTTGTAACCTTTGACAGGGTTGGCTCCTAACTGAGCTCACTTCAGAAGAGTGAATTATTTTGGGTTACTAGTCCCAGGTTGTTTTTCCCCTTAATAGGTTTCTGCATTAAAAATATATGTTTTATGTGTATTTGATGTGATTGGTTTGTTATTTTACTTTACACATTTCATAACTAGTCAAATGGGTAAATATGGTATTGAATTGACTATCAATCGATAGATGAAGAAAAAGTTATTGTTGGTAGCTTACCGAGTTGATAATTTGTTTGAAAATTTTGGATATATACATCTAGGAGATTTGGGACTATAGGATAATTGGAACTAACTGATTCACCCCTCCTCTTAGTTATATAACAACAAGCACCTTTTTTCAAAAATTTGTGAATATATGGAGTCTTAGATCATTCATCTTGGAACCTTGTGGCATGCATAGTAGTCCTCATTTTGTATTCCCATATTATAGTCCTTTGGAAAACCTTTTCATATATTACATTAGTCCCTTTGTATTATCATTTTCAAACCCTTGCACTAGTCCTTATTATAGAATCCTCATTGTAGTCATTTTACATTACCATCTTCAACCCCTTGCATTTGTCCTCATTAAAATTCCTTATAATAGTCCTCATTTTTCACTTAGATTTCTTAAAGAATTTTGCAGAAAATCCAAAAAAAAAACCAAGCCTTAGAGTCTCTCATTATGTTGATGAAGACTTGGTCCTTTATCAATTTGATCTTTTCTCCTTTGTCTCTTTTCAAAGTCAAGATCTAATATTCAACTTCCTAAGGTGTTACTCATAGGTTTGTATTTTCCAAAGATTTTTCCCAAAATTCAAAAGTCCAAATCAAAGTTACATAAAGCCTTAATTTGACTAATCATCCTAGTTTTCATATTGCATCCAAGAAATCCCAAAAATGCAATTTTTTTTGCATTTGTATACCTCCCTGGATTGTATTTTGCATCTGCATACTTTAGTCTCCTAATAAGCCAAAATAAAAGTTGCACTTTGCATATAGGCATCATGCTAGTTTTTACAAGGTCCCAAACATCAAAGAGGCAACAAGATACTTATCAACCTATGTTCACATCACAAGAAGAATCAAAGCCAATATCTAACCCAAGACAAGGTGTAACATTTCAAACCCAAAAAATTGATCTAATCAACATGCAAACTCTAGGAGAGACAACCCAAGCTTTTCATGACCTAAGACTTGCCACATTTTCACAAGATCCTACCAATACCTAAACATTTTCCAATGGGAGATAAAGTAATGACCTGTGTAACATGGGGTACCCCTCAAACACTTCACCAAGTTATGGCATGATTCAATACGGTCCTTCACAAAATTTTGAACCAATTTTTGTACCTATGTAACTAGGATGTGGAAGTTTCCCACCAACACCTCATGAGGACCAACATATGACATTTGAATTTAATCAACCCATCAAGGATCCCTTCAACCAAGATCTATTTCAAATATGGAACCAATGCACAATATAGGATTCTCTTTTGACCCAAATGACTCGTAAGATGCTTCTTCAGAATCTGAAGACTCGCAAACAAGTCACCTTTCACTTAAGGATTTACCAAAGGAACAAATTGATGAAGCTATTAAGGATAAGAGAATTCAAAAAATGTTTTAATACATCATGAGTCAAGATTTAAAATAATACCTCAAAGTGTTAAAGAAATCACATCTTCAATTTCTATTGGAAGATCAAAATAAAACACAACCTACTTTGGAAGAAATTCAACCTTTAATTACTATGGACAAAGTAAAGGGGAAACAAACCTTGGATGAACCAACCATAAAGGTAATGCAAAAGATTCCATCACAGGAATTGACTATCAAAATTCCTCAAAAGAATACCTTTGGACAAATCAATAACCCCTTATTTGATACTACATCTTCTTTGGGAATAATTTGTGTTAATAACACTTCCAAAGCATATCCTAAAAGGATATTAAGACTTGATTTTAAGAAACATATTCCAACAACTCAACAAGAAGTTCCAAAAGATACATTTTCATCTTCTTTAGGGATGCCACATATACCCTCTTTGGAATAAAATAATAATGCACAACAAAGTGGACCTTTTGTATTAATATATCCAATAATGCAATAGAAGATTTCAACTAATACATCATATAAAGGGCCAATTGAAAGTATACCAAGAGTATCTATGGTACAAATGACATATGGATCTCATGTAACTGCCACAGCTATGCCAAGTAAATCATTTGAACCAAAGAAGAAAAGTATTGTTAATATTTCTCCAACTCCACCAAAGGTGGCACAACAAGAAAATGTATCACAAAAAGAAAATGTATCGCAACAAGAACAAGTGCATGTTAACATGCTATCTCAAAAAAAGAAATCAAAGTCACCAAAACATAAGACTCAAAATATTGGTGATATACTTGCACCTTTGGGATACCAACAAGAACACAAGCAACAATAAAAAGTGTTGCAAAGACCAAAATAGCAATTGGGTCAAGGATCTCATCCTCTTATACAAAATGTTCAATACCCACCAAAAGTGCAACAAGTGTATCAATAATTACCACAACAACAAGAATTTATGCAACAATTACAACAACAACAGTTTGTGTAGCATCCACAGTATGTGCCTCATTATTTTGGACAAATGCCTCCACTTTATCAATAATCTATTTATCTAACATTTCAACATCAAGTGGAGGAACCTCAACAATATTTAGGACAACAAAAATATTAGAAACAACAACCAAATCAAACTATTTTTATAACACAACATGATGTTTCATCTATAGAATCATTAGATACAAAGACCCCAAAAGTCACATGACAAACTAGACATGATTCTCATCCTGCAAGAGGAGTATTTTATAGACAAAGATGATATCTTGGGATGCATATGGATTCATCACCTAATGATGAGATGATGCAACTGCTCAAATGACTAACAAAACAAGTTAAGGAATTGGAAATCAAATGTAAGAAGACACCTTATACAGAATGCAACTTATGTCCTACTCCATCTGATAAGAGTTTTCATATGCCTCCTTTTATGAGCAATTTTGAAGTACCTAAATTTGATAAATATAGAGGGAAAGGTAACTTGATTGATCATATTAGAGAATTTTACACTTCTTGCATTGAAGTCGATTATGATGACACATATATCATGCATCTTTTCCCTTATAGTATTGGTGGACAAGAAATGGAATGGTACTCTAATTTATCTAGAAGCATAAAGTCTTGGAATGAGCTAGCAGCCAAGTTTATATCTCATTTTTCTTTAAACATATAAAATGAGATTACATTGATAGATTTATGTGCAATGAAACAAAAAATGGGAGAATCATTTATGACATTATTTTTGTTTTGTAGAAATATTGCAAGTCAATGTCCATTTGACATCCCGGAAGAACAAAAAGTGTGCTTATTCATTGAGAATATTTTTCCAGAGATGATGTATAAACTAAAAATCAAAAGTCCAAGCACAATTGAGAAGCTCATGAGAAAAGGAATTAGTATTGAAGATTCTCTTATCCAAAAATTTGCACTCAAGATTAATAAAGAGAGTAACAATGCGATAACTTCAAATGAAAAATTAAAATTCTGGTTTGAGCATAAAAAAATTACAAATAATGGTGTCATCAATGCATGAATGGTCAAACAAAATAAGAAAAGTTTAGTCTTAAAGGACCTAATACTATGGATACATAGACAGTGACTCAAGCACCACATCAAGCATAGACAACAAACAATACATAGAAAAATTGACAACATCGACCTCCAAGGAATAAAGATGGACCTCTAAGACAATTCACACCATTGATTGATTTTGTGTTGTGACAATTGCTTCAAAAAAAAATTATTCAATTACCTGAGATTAAAAATAAGCCAACAGTAAAACCCCCTTGGTGGGATGACAATAAATATTGTGATTATCAACTTCTTATTTCCAATTGAAGCACTTGATGCAATATCTCATTGTTCAAGGCCTAATTGAAGTAGAACCCCCTACAAGTTCTTCCAATAGTGATCATACTATTTTTAAAGACACATTGAATAATCATGGAAAAGGAAATCATCTAGTTAAAATTTTAATTTCAAGTCTAATGTCAATTATACTCAGACTAGTTATGATTGAGTCAAATGCACATGTGTACACTATTACCTTCAAAGACAAGAATCCTCAATGTATAGTCACTACTCACCACACAAAGATTATTGTGTCTAGAGAAACTCCTAGACCTAGAGTCTCGATTGAGTATAACCTTGTTGATCATCTTGGTAAAACCCTAACATATATTTCTATCCTTGAATTGTTGTGTATGTTCCCTCAGCATAAAGATATCCTTGATAAAGATTTAAAAGAATCCACTATTCCTAATGACATTAATTTTGCCTAGTTTTAGGCTATGATAGGGCACTTTTCTGCATCACAACATAATACCTTCTCTCCAAACAATATATCTCAAGATAGTCTTGGTCACAATGATCCCTTATAGCTTTAAGTTTTTGTCTATAATTGTAAAGTTAGATGAGTCATGATAGATGGTGGCATATGAATTAATATCTTCACTTTGAGTGTTATAATAGGTCTTAGATACACTAAAGATGATATTGATCCATACAAGAAAATCACAATCAAATCATATGATGATGCTAAACACCCTTCTAAAGGAGTCATTGTATTGCCTATAAGAGTTGGCCCAACTATTGAAAATACATTGTTACAAGTCTTGGACCTAGATCTTCCTTACAACATGATCTTGTGATGCCCTTGGAGCCATGCTATGAAATAATTCCCATCTACTTATCACCAATGCCTAAATTTTTTTCATAATGGAGTGGAAATCACTATCCCAAGAGACCCCAATCTCTTTTAATTTTGTGCCAATTTGAGAGACACTCTTGTACAAGTGATCAAGTTTTTAGAATGGAGTCAAAAACTAGGATTATCACCAGGATTCAAGGTTTAGACATTCTAACTAACTAGTTATCCTCCTTTTCATAAAAACTCATTTAATTATCAATCCAGGGAAGTGTTACTTGAAACGGGCCAGCAAAATATATGCATTGATAACTAACTCAAATCATGCTATTATGTAATTGCTATAGGAAACAAATGCTTTAGGAAATAAATGCATAAATACTAAAGCATGAAGAATAAAAAGCTCAAAACTCCAAACCATGATACTTAAACTATTATGCCACTTTGGCTACAGGTAGCAACAACCAACCTATGGTTTTGGCTGCAGGAATAGTTTCAACACCAGAATTGAAGCAACAAGATACAAAAATGAAAGTTACAAAAATGAAGCTATCTAATGTGGATTCCTCACCAAGTGGGCCCCCTTGGGTGAGTATCCAAAACTCAATTACACAATATTAACTTTCAAAACTTCATTATCATTGATTTAAGAACATGATATAATTGTATTCATGAAGACAGGAAAATAACAACATAAAACTATAACTTCTAAAAACAAATAATTCCCTCCATCTCATGCAGGAGTGGGGCCTTATTTAAAGGAAAAGACATATAATAGCTAACTAATCACACCATAAAATAAGCAAAGACTTTATTAAAAAACTAGAAAGTAGGAATGAGATCATCTAGAAAAGTAGGAAAGGAACTATTATAACAAGCAAGAAGAAAAGATCTAGTCTCTCACTATTTCCTAGATTTTCTAAGGAATAAAATAACTTCTTTGACCTAATCTTCAACTACTACCACCTTCATCTTCTAGAACTGAAACCTTAGCAATACTAATTTCCTCATCAATCAGCTTGCTACAAGACCAAGTATGGTTACCTAGCACATAGGTGCATTTACCTGGTCATCCTTCTTTACTAACCATGATATTCTCCAAGGTGTTAGAATACAAACATCCAAGATAAAATTTAAACAAACACACATACATACATTTTCATTTAAATAGATAAATACTTATTTTACACATAATTGCAAATTTATCATACTTAATTATAACATTTATAGATATGTATGCATGTTAGAGTCTTTAAAAACATAACAGATGTTCTTGTGGATGCATGCCACTTAATGTCATGAAATAATAGATTGGTTTTGGAGCAAAGTATGATAAAATAGGAAATAGGGTATGAAAATAACTATCCTAGGACTTAAAAACATGACATAAAAATTCCCTATCATTTCCCCCTACAAAAGCTAGTGCCAGTCCTCAAGCACAATGACATTACATATCCAAGCAAGTATTCTGAAATCCCCAATTGTGATTTCACCTCCCCTGGTACTGTCGAGGTTTCAATAAAATCCATTGGTGTGTTCCATCTTTCTCTCTTGGATGGCCCCCATCTACTAATTTATTTCATTATCTCAGCAACTATATAGAAGCCACAAGAGGAGAGGAGGCTAGAAGGTAAGAGGAAGCCATAACTCTGGCCTGACCTATCTTGCTAACCGGATGTATCAATGGAGTCTCTACATAGCAGCTCTAAAATTGATTAGGCTATGTGGTTAAACCTTCTTTAAGTCCATTGTCAACCTATTCCACCTCTGCATGGGGTCATCTACTCCTCTTTGTCCCTCGTGATAGGGAAAGCCTTTCAAAATCTATATAAACCTTCTCTTTGTGACCCATTATTCTCTCTTTGTGCTCTAGTTTATGGAATCCATAGGATATTTCTAGCCAATCGTAATACATCCTTTTAGGTTTACCATTTTCTGGTCTTAAAGACAATGTTATTAATTTCTCTTTCTTCCTATACTTCTTCAACTACTCTCCATAATTGATTTCATTTCTTTCCCATGACATGACGGTTGGAAAATGCACATCTCCAATAAACAACAATCGATTCCAATCAACAACTATGGAATAGTATAATTATGTAGGTACAATTCACAAAGACAATTTCTAATAGCATCAGGTGCCCCCTCATAAACAGCTACAAATTCTTGTGGTGAGGCTATGCTTGGGTTTAGGTCCCTGATAATTTTCATTAATTTAAACATAGGAAATTGTCCCTCCAGACATAATGCATACACCCGTGGGGGTGGTATGAACTCCATTAGTTTGGGAACCAATTCAATGACTGAATCTAATTTGTGTTCTAGAGCCTACACTTCTTTTTTTTCTTATTTATTTCATTCTTTAACTCATTTCTCTC
This sequence comes from Chamaecyparis obtusa, assembly GCA_027943335.1. Taxonomy (NCBI): domain Eukaryota; kingdom Viridiplantae; phylum Streptophyta; class Pinopsida; order Cupressales; family Cupressaceae; genus Chamaecyparis; species Chamaecyparis obtusa. Next base: position 1,167,820 of record BSBK01000591.1, read on the forward strand.
TATCTCCCACATGGATGTTTCAAGTTGCATCTAGTTAAAATAATCTAGGGAGATAGATTGGAAAGTTACCTTTTTTGTCCTTTTTCTAGACTCTTCTCTTCTTTCTTATTTTCTATTTTATTCTATACAAATACTATCATTTGATATTATGTTCTTAGTTCCAATACAAAAAATAGGGTATCAACCCCTTAACTCTCCTCCTAAAGAAAAGATTGACTAACAATTTATTCTTCTTGATTAATTGTTACTTCAAAATATGTAGCTACAAGTACCTCCTTCATTACCTCCAGAAATCCATGAGATGGGCTATTCCTTTGGGGCTCTTCTATTAATGGTTCTTCCATAGGAATGTCTATAATATATTCTTGATTATACTTAGGAGTTACATCTAGCATTGTTGACTTCCTCGCATAGAGTCAGACACTCCTTCTTGGAGGTGTTTTTTTGGAAGCTGCAAGACGGTTTTAGGAGGAACTCTTCTTTCTTTTGGAAGAAGTGGTTGTAGGAGACTCAATTGGAGTAGGAGTATCTATGAAAGCATTAGTCATGGGGGAAGAAGTATCTACATTGGGTTTTATCCTCTTGGAACCTGAAGAGCTAGGTTCAAGAGTGATTACTACCTCCTTCTGAGATGTATCATCTATTATTTTTCCCTTCCCTTTATCTTTTCGGTGAACATTTTGAGATGTGTCAACCACAGAAGGAGCATTAGAAGTAGAAGTAGATTATCTATAGTTTCAATAGTAGGGTTCAGATTATCTGATGCCCTAGTTTCTTGTTCTTCCTCCTTAGGAGGAGCATTAGAAGTAGATGGATCTTGTGTTAGAGACAAAGTTTCTTCTGGAACATTTCCTTGTTCCTCATGAATCCTCAGAATAGGTGCTACACTATTTAATTACACTTCTCATGCCAAAAAAAATTCCTCCTAGTTCATGAGGGATGCATCTCTCAAAGATCTTTCCACCAGAAGTTTGATCAAAACCTAGTGGGTTACAACATTTTGTCATACTTTCTTAACCTTGTCTGAACTAAAATTAAACATGGAATAAAGAAAATAGGGAACATTCATATTTCTCCCATGTCATAAATGACTAAGCCATTTGAAATGCACTGCATGTAAGAATGAGAAATGTACCTCACAGGTCAAATACCTGATAATGCAGACTGCAATCTATGGATATATTGTGGGAAGGGACAATCATTTGGATCCTTGCTTGTTTGCCTCTAGCTCTAGGTCTATTAGAATGGTGAATTTATCTTGTGTTGACTGCACGTCATGTCTGTGAGGGTATGCGTATGCTTCACTTACAATGGGAAGCCCTGAAACTTGAACAATTCTAGCCTCTCTAGAGTTTACTCTTAGGCCTTTTACTTGAGCTTCACCATTATTAAAAGTTTTGAGGAATGTCAGTAATATCTCCTCATTATAACCATTCAACCAAAGAAAATATGTCAGCCACCCAACATTATTGAATGTTTTAACACTCGCTTGGTCTTGCAATAAGGACATATGATCGACTGGTTCATGTTGTATAGGCAGCCCTCCTATTTTGAGAAATTCACAATCTTGCCGCTACTGATTATTTTCAAAATACCACCCCCCAAATCCCATTTTGACAAACACCAGCTATTTTTGAATTCTTCCATTGGTAAGGCACTAAACCTTGATGATGGACGTATTCAAAGAGTCACAAAATTTTTCACACGAGTTTTCTAAATAGAACTAAATGGAGATGGGTACTTGTTTTTAAACAAGGGTGATTTCTTTTAAACATAGCTGGAAAACATAATTTCTCACACATGGTTTGTCACATCAAGTCACAAGCATGGCTAAAATGGTTGTGGAATTCAAATGATAAAGGACAAAATTTCAAATAATGGCAGAGTAAGGGATAGATAGCTAATGAGTAATCAACACTCTTCCCCCTATGAAAAAGGTGGTAGGTGTCCACACATGCATCTTAAGTGATAATAGAATAAATACAATTGATTAGGTACACTTAACTATGATCATGTAAAAATAAGTAAGCTATTGAATAATCTATGTGTATGCATACTTGGAGATTATTATCATTAAATGTCTGAATTCAGAAATATTTATTGGCATTTACTAAAAAGGTGAAATATGATGATGTGGACCGATGACTAACGTGGAAAATAATTGATGTGAAGTGGAATGAAATGAATTTATTATGGAAAGGAGTGGTTTTCTTTGGAAAAAAAAACTTTATATGAACTACACAAGGCAGATAGAGTGATGAATGGAGCTGAAGAATATTCTCTTCAGCTAGAGGAGACACATTTTGAGAAGGATTCTCAAATTTTCATAGGAACTCAGCCTTCATGGCAGGTTTATGGTACAAACAAAGTCTATGTCTATTGACCAGTAACATCCAGAATACGGGGTTGATTGTGGATAACTGAACAATGTCATTATAAAAAAATTTGTCAATTTCATAAGGCCCAAGCCAACGAGAAGTTAACTTACCTTATGTTTCCTATAATTGTGAATCATAGAGAAGAGCCCATTCACCAAGAGAAAACCTTTTATTGTGGATGTATTAATCATACCATTTCTTCCATTGTAATTGAATTGTATCAGTTTTTTGTAGTGCCACCTTCTTCATCTCATCAAGAGTATTGAGCTGCAAGAGCCTATCCTTTTGAGTTGTATGAAGATCTACATTCAACTCCAGGGTTGTGCACAATGTCTTGTGCTCAAACTCTATAGGCATCATTGCAGATTTCCCATTTACTAATTCAAAAGGTGTAAATCTTGTGGTTGTTTTCTAGGTTGTCTTGTATGCCCAAACGGCTTCTTAAAGCCTGCTGCTCCAATATTTTATGTGTATTTGGATGATTTTAGTAAGGATGGCCTCAATTTCTCTATTTTTTATCTTAGCTTGGCCATTAGCCTAGGAATGATATGGGTTGAACTTTTGGCGATGAATGTTATACTCATTCATTAAGGCATTGATCAAAGTTGAGGTGAACTATGTACCTTAATTTGTAACTAGCTCTCTTAGAACACTATACCCTATGAAAATATCCTCATAGAGGAACTCAACAACTTTATTTTTTCTGGCATCTTTCATTTTCTATAGTTCCACCCACTTAGTTACATAATCTATGTAAACTAGGATATAGGAATTATCATTGGATGGAGGGTTGATTGGCCCTACAAAATCCAGGCCCCATTTATAAAATGGAGTTACTACCACTTGAAGGAAGAGGGTAATTTCATCAAACTTTATAGGTCTTCCCATCCTTTGATATCGGTCACATTCTCTAGTGTAGTTTGATGCATCTTTATTTAAAGTTGGCTAGTAGTAACCAGTGTTAATATTTTCATTATTGTCCTCTTTGATGCAAAATGTCCTCCACATGGCTCATCATGGAAAGCATGAAGTATTTCATAGGTTTCATCCTCCCTCACACATCTTCCCATAATATGATCAGGTCCAGTATAGAATAGATAGTTTTCAATCCAAGATAAATTGCAATTTTTCTCTATGAGTAGCCTCTTTTCCTTTGATGAGAAGTGTCGAGGTACCTTTTTATAAGATAAGTAATTGGTAACGTTAGCATACCAAGGTGTGTTAATAGACATGGAGAACAAGTGATCATCTGGAAAACTATCATCAATGACTTGAGAATCATCAGCATGTTGCAATCTTGACAAGAAATTAGTAACTACATTTGCTCGGCCTAGTTTATCAACTATTATGATATCAAACTCTTGAAGTAGAAAAAGCCACCTAGATAACCTTATTGTGATAGTAGGTTTGTTAGACAAATACTTCATGGCTACATGTTCAGTGTGCACATAGATCTAGTATCCAGTAATGTAGTGGAAAAATTTGTCGAGGGCATAAACGACAACCAAGAGCTCTTTATCTGTGACAATGTAATTCAGCTTGGGTCCTTGAAAATTTTTGTTGATAAAGTAGATTGCATGCTCAATAGTATCCTCTTTCTGCCCTAAAAAAACACCCACAACATCGTCAGAATCATTAGTATGAATATGAAATGGAAAATACCATGAATTAGGTCCCTGTATTATAGGTGCCTGAGTTAGAACAGACTTAAGCTCTAGGAAGGATTCATCATAGGTCTTAGTCCATAGGAACTCATAATATTTGGTAAGGGAATACATGGGGCCTTCCTTTTTAATGAAATATTTGATAAATCTTCTATAGTAGCTAGCATGTCCTAGGAAACTTTAGACATCCTTTTGTTTGGTTAGTGTGGGCAAGTTCTTGATGACCTCTATCTTAGCAGGATCAACTTGAATACCAACAATAGAGATATAATGTCCCAGCACTACCCCTTCCTACATAATCATAAATCACTTCTTAATGTTCAAGGATAGATTATGTTCCTCACATCTTTGAAGAACTTTTCCAATGTTTGACAAGGCTTCCTCATATGATTCCCCATATGTGGTGAAATAATCTATGTAGATTTCCATATAGTCATGAGAAATATCAGCAAAGATACTGATGACTGCCCTTTGAAAAGTTGTTGGGGCATTACAAAGAATAAAGGGTAAGACCGAGTAGGAAAACATTCCCCATGTATAGGTAAAGGTATTATTTTCTTGGTCTTCAGGAATAATCCTAATTTGATTATACCCATTGTACCCATCTAGGAATGAGAACTACTTTTTTCTTGCTAAAGAGTCCAATGCTTGATCTATGAATGGTAGAGGGAAGTGGTCCTTTTGGGTTGCAATATTGATTTTTCTATAATCAACACATACCATCCACTTGCCTCCTTTCTAGGGGACTATCACTAATGGTGAGACCCACTAACTATCTAGAATGGGGTAGATGAAACTAGCATTAAGCAATTTTTGTAACTCAGTTTTCACTATCTCTCTTAATCTAGGATTAACACATCTTTGAAACTTACTAACATGGGCCTTATCCTCTTTGAGATATATCCTATGAGTGCACAACTTAGGATCTATGTCTTTTATATCCCTGTAATCCCATGCAAATTCTTTGGTATGGTCTTTTAATAGCTTGGCTAAGGATTTTTGCTGCAAAGGGATAAGTTGATTATTAATGTGCAAGCAACATCCTAGAGAGACTTCTAATTTCTTGATTAGCTCTACCATAGAAGCATCCATGAATGAGGATACTTTAATTTCATGTGGAATTAATTGGTGGTAGAGATGTGTAGCTATAGGAGATGGAGACAACTCAGAATCAGGATACAAAGGTTGTAGGGAACAGTGATGGGGGATGAATAGTCTAGAGAATGTGAACTCTGTCCATATTGATTTTGCAAGATGATTGCGATCACGTGATCTTCATCATGAAGCTACAAGAAAAGGTCTCATTTCAACATCATTATCTAAGCTACTAAATTTAATACCTCATCTTCTTCCCCTATATTTAGCCATATTGGTGAAGTCAACTCCATTTTTGGTTGGGCAAGTGGATATAGAGCTAACTTTTTAGTATGTTGACCATTAGAGATGGTCATATCTCTTGAGCGACAACCTATATAGGCATTGGTAGTGGCTAACTAGGGTCTACCCAAAATGATTAGATATCCCCCTAATGTGGCCTTTGGTGAAAGTATCATGAAGTCAACAAGGTATGACCAAGATTCTAAGGTTACTACTATATCTTCTACCATCCCACCAGGTTTTACTGTAGAACTGTCTACTAGTTGTAGGATGATAGGTGTAGTTTTGAGGTTGGTAACATTGATTTATTGCATAATATCTTTTGCCATAACATTTATAGCTGCTCCTAGATCAATCATGACATTCTTGATGGATTGTCCATTAATACGAATCTCAACAATAGGGTTGTAAGGGTCTGAATACTTTGGAACAACTACTTTCCCAAGCATTATGTCCACAAGTTTTTCCAAAACATGTATGATTTGGAGATCTTTTATTTTCCATCCAGGATTTTTAAAATAGGCTTCTTTGATGGCCTTTCCATAAGTTGGAGCATCCTTGATTTCCTAAAATAATGGCATTTGAACACTAATGTTTTTAGTTGATCAAGTATGTCAAAATCTGCATCCTCAGAAGGCTTGGGGATTTTAGCTTGTAGCCTTTGTGGAAATGAGGAGATAGTTGTTGGTTTTGGTGAGGTGTTGAGTTTGTTGGGACTACTAGAGTTGGAGAAGATACCTCTAAGGACACCTCTTTTATAATGGAATGAGTGGGAGAAAGTAGTGTGGTTCCAAGGAGAGGATTATTCCAAGGAGAGTATTGATAATTCATAGGAGGTTGGTATTGATTACTATAAAATGGACCATTAAATGTAAGAGAGTCTTGAGGCATACATTTTCACTGAGCCCATGGCATTCTCTATGATATGAAGAATAATTTCTCATCCTCTCCTTCCATTGGCTTGAAATTAGTGGGTAGTTGTGTAGCCTCAAGATTAGCAACTATCTTACACCAATAATCTCTCTTTTTTTGTCTACAATGGGGGCAAAATTCTACCAAAATAGCTTCAACAACTTCATGTTTCTTTTTGGCTTGCATAGTACCCAACTGTGTGGCCATATTATTGATAATATCTTGCTTGAATTCAGATAAGAGATGACTTATCTATGTTTGAGAGGCTCGTACTCCATTTGACTTTCCTATAACAGAATGATATCCTCACCCTTTCTTGGTAGCATCTCAAGAATAGATAAGGCATATCTTTTTTATATCATCCCATGGAGCTTGGATGATATCCCCTCCTTCCATCAGGTCCAAGGCTTTAGTTTATTCTTCATTAATACCTCTCAAGAAGAGCAAGTTTTGAGACTCTTGGTTAAGTTGATGTTGACTATTCTTTTGTAAGATGAATAAGAACCTCGACACATAGTCTTCAAGACTTTCATCCTCCTTTTGTGTAATCTTAAAAATATCATCACCTCTCATATCATTTCCTTGGTAGTAATCTATTAGAAAGTAAAGACCACCAAGATAATTGAGAGGGGGGGGGGTGAATCAGTTATCTGATAATTAAACCATTTATCATCATTAACTTCAATATCAAATTCAACAGCTTTAAACCATCTAATTAATGTAGTAACCAACCATAGAAGGATAATCATACACAATGACACAAGAACACAAGATATGTTAACTAGGGAACCTCTTGATCAAAGGGTAAACCCCGGTGGGAATGATGCCCACAAAATGATGTACTAATATGAAAGTTCCTTGTTAGAGGATGGACCCTATTAGGAGTCTTATGAAATACATTCAGTACATATGAATCTCTATTAGGAGATTTTGAATCCCTGTTAAAAGATTCTAACCCTGTTAGGAGTTATGGAAGACAGAAGGACCCACTGCCCAAACAGCTTCAAGGCAAGATCTCTAAACTCACTGTCCAATAGATCTTAGGATTATTCAATAGAATAATATGAAATATGTTACCTCCTTCACACTATGCCAAAACCGCACTCTCTGCTACACAAGATCACAAATCCAGATCTCTGTACTTCACAAGTCTTCCTTCATCACTGAATTAGCTCTTTTCTTCACTTCATGCATACATTCAAATCACAACTTTCATAATTTCATATCACAACTATTACAATCCTCATACATAAAAAGTAAAACATTCCTTCTTTTATACCACACTCAAATAATTACAAATGATTCAGCATGCAAATACAAAATAATAATTTCAACACGCTACATCAAAATTACATAAAACTGTCAGCTTCTAGATACAATAACTTTCCAATCATGTGACCTCGAAGTTTGTGCTATGAAACATGTCACCAAAAATGAGTCTCAAACTTCCCTTTAACTGTGTAGAATTAGATTCCATCCTGGTTAGGAGATATCCTCCAATTACCAAAAACCGCTACACAGGAATACTGCCAGAATACTGCTTTCACCAAAATGCTTATAACTTTCATGAATAAATGAATTTCTTTTTGCACTCTCAACCATAGGCTAATAACACACCAAAGATAATACCATCAACTGCACATAACTCAATCTACAATATAACATGTGCACAAAACAAAATTGTGCCTGCTTCTCTGCTAAACTCCAGAATATCACTGTGTTGACATCAATGACAATCATAGTCATGAATGCAATAACTACTGCTATAGAATGACTACCAAAGGCTTTAGCATTAATTCCTAACAATCTACCCCATTGGCATTGATGGCAACATAGATGAAAAACATCCAATGTTCCAAAAATCCAATCACTGTTGCTCAACTACATTGCTACTCATCATCAATCAAATCTTGCTTCGTTATCCTATTCAATCTCTCAACAAATGTAGTTCCTCAATGTTTTTCATGATTCTCTCCCCCATTGACATCAATGATAGAAATTCTATCACTATGTCAAACAATAGCTCAATGTCAAAAGACACTATTCAAAAAATACATTCCCAAGAGTCCTCAATGACTCAGCTCAGATACACATACTCCCCCATAGAGGAAGTACCAACATCCAATCCAAAAAATAGATATGGCCATAAACCACTGGACGGATGCAACCAACTACATCATTACTCAAAATTAGGCTAGGGCATAACCCCAAGCATACCTCTCAGATACTCAAATGTATCCTTAGGCAAAGGCTTAGTAAATATATCTACTATCTGCTCTTTTGTGCTTATGTACTCCAATCTGACTTCTTTATCTGCAACTTTCTCTCTTACAACATGATACTTGATCTCTATATGCTTTATTTTTTAATGTAAAACTAGATTCTTAGACATACTAATTGTACTTGTATTGTCACAATATATGATAGTAGGCTCATCAAACTTGATTCCAATGTCCATCAACATCTGCTTCATCCAAATTATCTGATTACAATTGTTTGCTGCTGCTACATATTTTGCTTCTGATGTACTCTATGAGATACAATTCTGCTTTTTCCTCAACCAAGAAACTAATCTTCCTCCAAGAAAAAAGGCTCCACCACTGGTGCTTTTCTTGTCATCAACGCTGCCTCCCCAATCAGCATCAGTATATGCACATAGGGTAAAATCATCAAAATTTTCATACCACAATCCATAGTCCATTGTGCCTCTAAGATATCTCAATATCCTTTTTACTGCTGCATAATGTGACTCTCTAGGTTCAGCTTGAAATCTTGCTACCATCCCAACTGAATGTTGTATATCTAGTCTAGTGTGTGTCAAGTACTACAATCCACCAATCATAGATCTATATTTCTTTTGCTCAACTTCTGGTGTCTCATCTTTACTAGATAGTTTATGTCCTATAACTATAGGTGTTCCAACTAGTTTACAATTCTCCATACCGAATCTTTTCAACAAATCATTCAAGTACTTTATCTGACTTATAAAGATACCATCTTTGTTTTGTGTTATTTGTAATCCCAAAAAGTATTTCATTTCTCCAATCATACTCATTTCAAATTATGTCTTCATTTCATCAGCAAATTTGTCACTAGCTTCATCTTCTCCTCCAAAAATAATTTCATCAACAAAAATAACCAAAACTAACAATCCATTCTCAATTTCTTTTATGTATAAGTTACTATCAGCTGTTCCTTTTGCAAATCCCAATTTTAACAAATATTTATCTAATCTAGCATACCAAGTTCTAGGTGCTTGCTTTAGTCCATACAATGCTTTATTTAGTTTACATACCATGTCTCCTTCTTGAGTTAAAGGAAAACCTTCAGGCTATTCAATTTAGACTTCTTCCTCTAATTCACCATTCAGAAATGCTGACTTCACATCCATCTAATACACTTTGAATTTCTTAAATGCTGCATAAGCCAAAAATATTCTTACCACTTCAAGTCTTGCCACAGGGGCAAAAGTCTCTTCATAGTCAATTCCTTCTTGCTGTGAGTATCCCTTACATACCAATCTTTCTTTGTTTCTACTTACTTCTCCTTGTTCATTCATCTTGTTCCTGAATACCCATTTAGTTCCAATCACATTTTTGTCTTTAGGTCTAGGGACCAATTCCCATGTCTTGTTCTTTTCAATCTGATCCAATTCTTCTTTCATAGCATTAATCCAATGTTCATCTTCACAAGCTTCATTAGTAGACTTAGGTTCAATTTGAGAAATCAAACATAAATGTACCTTCTTTCTAGTCATAACTCCTCTGTCCAAACTTCCAATAACTTGCTCAACAGGATGATGTCTTGATATATACCTGTTAGGTGTCATAGTTGTATGCACCCAAAAATGGTCGCCTAGACTTTGGGCCCCATTTATTTGATTTATTTATCCTGAATCAGTTTTATCAAAAATCAATATTTTTCAACACTATCAATTTCCTTGATCAAGTCATATTTCATCATCTTCGATTATTCCTTGGGCTAACCATTTTATCCTAAGTCTTTATTTAATTAAAAGGAATATTTCTCCTCCCCTTTTATTAAATAAAAAGCCTCCACTTTCCTCTTATCCTAAGTTGCACAAATAAAGCATTATTCTTATTTTATAAAAAGAGAAAAAGCACTTTTTGTCTCATATGGACATAAAGTCAACTCCCATTTTCCTATTGGAGGATATTTGTGCACAAGGATCAAGCTTCCATTTTTCTCCACCATTGATTAAGTCTTTTGCCTCTTAATCTCAATGGTCCATTTCACCTCATTTCTTATAAAAGGAGAGCTCTCTCCTTCATTTGCATATACATCTCTTTCATGCCATTGTTATGTTGCAGGTTTTCTAGGTGCAATTGGAGCTTTTGGAGATCATTGCTACATCAAGCTCTTCTTGGATTTCCTCATTGCTCCATAGTTTAGACTTCATTTCTTGCATTATCTTAGCATCCATAGCTTCATTTTGTAGCTTAGTTTCCTTTTATGCAATAGATTAGCTTCACATAGCTTAATTAGGAGGGATTGTAAAACTTGTACTTTCCCTTTCATAGTTTAGTTGGCATTTTACTTTCATAGATTAGATTTCCTTTCAAGCATTGCATTGTTATCATTTAGCTTAGCTTGCATCTTCATCTTTAATCTAGTTTGCATTGCATTTTCATAGTGATTCTTGGAGATATTGGCACTCTTGCCCTTGTCCTCATTCGAATCTCTCATTGTATGGTTGACTAGCAAGGTCACAAGCTCAATAGCTCTAGCTGAGAGAAAATCCATAATCTTGTAACTCCATGCATAGAGAGCTATGGATCGATTTGTGAGGGCTCATTCTTGAGTTTCCTTGCATGTAAGGATCCATATAAGTGCACTACTTTTTTGTGTACAATAGTCACTGATCTTTCTTCAACTGTAGATTCTTCTCTAGATTCTTCTTTGTTTCCTTCAGCATGACTTTCATTCAACAATTCACTGTCAGTCTCAAAAAATTGTTTAGTAGTTTCAATGTTAGGCTGAGGGTTAGTTCCTTCATCAGATTCATAATCAAGCATTCTTTCGTGAATTTTAAACTTCTCATCAACTTTTACATTTGCACTTTCAACAATAGTTTTAGTTCTCTTATTGTAACATCTATATGCTTTGATTTCAAAGAATATCCAAGAAAAATTCCTTCATCACTTCTAGGATCAAACTTTCTTATATCATCATCTCTCTTAATATAACATTTTCTTCCAAAAATTCTAAAATACTTAACTGAGGGTGCATGTCCAAACCATAATTCATAAGGTGTCTTGTATGCGTCTGCTCTGATTTGTACTCTATTCATTGTATATACCGTTGTATTCACTGCTTCTCTCCAAAATGTCTTTGCCAAATCACCTTCAAATAACATAGCTCTAGTTGCTTCAGTTACTAATTTGTTCCTTCTTTCTACAATACCATTTTGTCCAGGTGTTCTAGGGGCTGATAACTATCTCTTAATACCATTCACTTCACAAAAAGTGTTAAACTCTTTAGATGTAAATTCTCCACCTCTATCAGATCTCAAACATTTAATCCCTATTCCTGATTCATTCTCAACTTTATTCTTCATGACCTTAAACTTATCAAATGCTTCAAATTTTTCTTTCAAAAATGCAATCCACATCATTCTTGTAAAATCATCAACACGAATCATAAAATACCTTTCTCCATAGAATCCTCTAGTCCTAGTAGGACCGCTCAAGTCTGTATGAACAATCTCCAACTTTTTTATAGATGTAAACTTCTTGCTAGTAAATGAACTCCTTTTCTACTTAGCCATCACACATTCCTTGGAAATCATGTTAGTAGGCTTCATAATCTTAGGTAAGTCTCTTACTGCAAGTGTAGAACTCACTTTCACAATATTATCAAAGTTTATATGACAAAACCTTCTATGCCATAACCAACTGTCATCAATCTTAGTCATCAAGCATGTCATCTCAGTAGGGTTCAATTGAAATACATTACCTCTGGTTCTAGATCCAGTTCCAATTAGATTTCCATCTTTATCCTTAATCACACAAGTTTTCTCAGTAAACCAAACTTGATATCCTTTATCCACTAATTGTCCAACACTCAAAAAATTATGTTTCAATCCATCAACAAAGTAAACATCATCAGTATTAGTCTTTCCATCAAGAGTAATAGATCTTATACCTTTAATCAAACAAGGTGCATTGTTACCAACTCTAACAACTCCTCCATCATAATTGTTAAACTTTATGAATTTTCCTTTATCACCAATCATATGATGTGAACAACCACTATCTATAATCCAATCAGCTTTCTTTTCAACTTGGGAAACTAAGGCTTTCTCTTCTTTAATATTAGATTCAGAATTTTCTTCCTTAATTGCTACAAATCCTATGTCATCAAAGTTATAATTATCATTGTCACTCAAATGTCTTGTCTATAAAGTTATAATAATGCATTGTTATAATTATTCATGAAAGAACTCTTAATTTCATCCTAATTATTGACAACATCCTGACCTAGACCCATAAACCATCTCAATGCAGCCTCCTTAAGAGTCGTAGAAAATAATTTAAGTATGTGGGTTGGTGGTGTAATCATAACTCTGAAAGAGGATATCAAACTTGAAGAGAAAGGTATCTGGGTCCTCTTTCACAAGGCCATATAATTTATGGAGGGATGAGGATGTGATGTTCTTGAGATTATTATTATCTCATTTGTCAGTTATAGGAAATGGAAAAGTAGGAGGATTCACCATCCTAGGAGGACCTCAAGGTTGATTCTGAGCCTAAAAGAGGACTAAGGGTAATGGATTTTCTTCATCTTGATGATCAAGGTATTAATTTATCAATTTATCCAAGGCTTCAGCAAAAGGATTAAGTTCAAGAGGTTCTTTAGGAAGGTAAAAAACCTCAGGGTTCACCTTATGATGATAAATATGATGATGAGGAGTCAAGAAGGTTCACAATAGCATCCACAAAGGGACACTCTTCTTCTTCTTCTTCTAGCACAAGGATTTCTTCTAACTGGATGTTTGGTAGGGATCTTCCTAAATAATCTCTTATTCTATACATGCATGTGGCTGGAATGGATGTTTACGGTATTGAAAGAAATTTCTGGAAATAAAAACTACTCTATTCTAAAGATAGGAAGCAAAATCATAAACTTAAAGAAAAATATACAGAGGGTCAAGTTAGAACTTGGTTTAACACCTTCCCCAGTAATGGTACCAAAAATGATCAAGTTTTAAGAAGGGAGTAAAAAACTAGGCTTATCACTAGGACTCAAGGATTGGACATCCTAACTGAGCATTTATCCTCATTGTCATAAAAACTCATTTAATTATCAACCCATGGATGTGTTACTTGAAATGGGCCAGCAAAATATATGCACTGAGAACTAACTCAAACCATTTTATTCTATAATTACTATGGGAAATAAATGTGGAAATACTAAAGCATGAAGAATAAAAAGATTGAAACTACAAACCATGATACTTCAACTATTCTTCCATTGTGGCTACAAGAAGCAACAACTAACCTATGGTTTTGGCTATGGGAACAATTTCAACACTAGAATTGAAGCAACAAGACGCAGAAATGAAAGTTACAAAAAATAAAGCTATCTAATGTAGATTCCTTGCCAAGTACCCCCTTGGGTGAGTATCCAAAACTCAATTACACAATATTAACTTTCAACACTTTATTATCATTGATTCAAGAATAGAATATAATTTTATTCATGAAGACTGGAAAATAACAACATAAAACTATAACTTATGAAAACTATTAATTCCCTCCTTCTCATGTAGGAGTGGGGATTTATTTAAAGGAAAAGACATCTAACAACTAACTACTCACACCATAAAACAAGCAGAGACTTTATTACAAAACTAGAAATTAGGAATGAGATCATCCATAAAATTAGGAAAGGAACTGTTATAACAAGAAAGAAGAAAAAATCTAGCCTCTCACTATTTCCTAGATTTTCTAAGGAACAGAATAACTTCTTTGACCCAATCTTCAGCTGCTACCACCTTCATCTTCCAGAACTGAAACCTTGGCTATACTAATTTCCTCATCAATTAGCTTGCTACAGGATTGGGTCTGGTTGCCCAACACATAGGCACATTTACCTAGTCATACTTCTTTACTAACCACAATCTGTACCAAGGTGTTAGAATATAGATATCCAAGATAAAATACAAACATAATCACAACATAATCATAGATTTATCATACTTAATTATAGCATTTATAGATATGTATGCATTTTAGAGTCTTTAAAAATATAACCGATGTCCTCATGGATGCATGCCACTTAATGTCATGAAATAAAAGATTAGTTTTGGAGAAAAGTATGATGAAATAGGAAAGAGGGTATGGAAAGAACTATCCTAGGGTTTAAATACATGGCATAAAAATGCCCTATCAATAATTATATGCACATAATGAAGCAACATCAACCAATACCTCTAAGTATGTTGATGAATCCACCCTTACTAAAATGGACAAGGGAAAATTGAAGATTGAAGAAAAAGGTTGAGGAGACTATTCCATGGCTCAAGCCTTTCATATTGGGAAATTACCTCTTTCTCCAAAATCTTATGGTAAATCTCAACTACTACAGAGAAAAAAACAAATACCACTATCCAATATGACCCCTCTACTACATTCACAAGATGGGGAGGATTTCATGAAGAATGTTCCTATGAGAATACATCTACATGGATATACAAAGATGAACAAGAACACAAACTTGCACAGATACTTACTGAAAAGTATGGACCAAGGTTCACAATTATGTAGAAAAAAAGATATGATGGTTGTAGTGGTCTGGGAACACAAAAAAAAAAGGAATTTTGGAACCTATTACTAGACAAGGATAACCTCCTAATCTGGGACTCGTATTTAAACCATTACAAATCGCTCTTCGAGTAGTAAGTTGACCTTATATGAAAATGCTAATGTTTTGAATGATGAAGAGAATTTGAGGATATCCACCCTAAAACTATTGATTCCAATGACTGGAAATGTACTTCATATTCTTCTATCCCATATGAACTTGACCATGTCTTTGACAACACTAATGACCTTCCCATTAAAGATAAACATGTCGATGATACCCCTCCTCCTAAAACCTATCCTCAAGCCTGAATCAAAACTTTTTGGGATCCTAGCCCTAATAATTTTGAGGATGAAGCTAGTAACATTGATGAAATCAATATTTATATCATTTCCCTTACATATAACTCCTAGAAAATATGAAATACTAATGATGACATCTCCTTAGTATACCTTGAACTGATAGATTGGGATCAACAAGGACCACCACACTTGGATCACTTTAAAAATGATAAAGAAATCGCATATAATTCTTTGAGATATGAGAAGGCATTCCATGTGGTGATCATAAAGAATGATTCACCATTGATCTTGATGCCACATAATATTTTGGGGAAAAAGCTCCATCTTCCAGTTGCATAATTGAAAATAAAACAAAAAATGAAAAAATGAAAAGAATAGGTCTTCTGGTGAAAACTGAAAGGAATCATTAGAATGTGAAAAAATAAAAATAAAGGATGTATGCAAGGGTGAAAAACTTTGTGATGCACCCAAGGATGGAAGATTGGATGTAACCCTGTAGAGGGAAAAGTCAACACTATTGATTGAACTAACAAAAGAAGTTAATTTGGGAACATCTGAGAACCAAAAAATATCTAAAGAAGAAAAAGATAAATTTGTGTAATTATTTCTACAAAGGAAAATTAAATTTTCCTGGTCTTATGCAGACATGCCAGGCCTAGATCCTGAGTTAATCCTTAATCATTTTCCACTCAAACTAGGTGTTAAGATAGTAAAACAAAAACTCAGAAAAATGCATCCCCAAATTGCTCTTTTAGTGAAAGTAGAATTGAAAAAATTATTGGATGTTGGATTTATCAAACCTATTGATTATGAAGACTATATTTCTAATTTGATTCTTTTGAGAAAACATAATGGGGGCATCAAAATATGTATAGATTTATGTGATCTTAACAAAGGCTTCCCAAAAGATGACTTTCCACTACCAAACATTGATATCATATTAGACATTAAAGATGGATATTAGATGCTATCACTAATGGATGGTTTCTTTGATTACAATAAAATCAAAATTTATCCTAATGATCAACCTAACATATATTTCACATGTGCTTGGGGAACTTATTGTTGGAATATCATGCCCTTCGGCCTCAAGAACACCGGAGCAACTTATCAGTGATAAATGACTACTATCTTCCATAATTTCATGCATATACTAATGGAAGATTATGTTGATGATATAATATGAAAATATCTTACAAGAAAGGATCACTTGAACATTCTATATCAAACATTTGAGAGAATAGAATGCTATAAGCTCTATATGAATCCAAAGAAGTGTTTTTTTGGAGTAGTTTCTAGAAAACTCTTGGGTTATATTATTTCCTATCAAGGCATCAAAGTAGATTCTAAGAAAGTAAAATAAATATTGGAAATACCTTCTCCAACTAATCTCAAGTAATTAAGAATTTTGTAGGGAAAGTTACATTCTATTTGAATATTCATTGCATAATTGGCTGACAAGTTTTAATATTTCCAACATCTACTACATAAAGATGTGAATTTTAAATGGAATAAAAAATGTGAAAAATATTTCCAAAAATTGAAGGACTATCTACTTAATCCACCAATCTTGATGCCTCCTATTCTGGGAAAGTCATTCATTCTCTACATTTCTACTACTAAAACTACAATGGGATCCCTTCAGGCACAACATGATGAATAGGACAGAGAAAGAGCTATTTAATATATCAGCAGAATACTTGTGGGCTATAAATTAAATTATTCACTCATTGAATGAGCATATCTTTATATAGGTTTTTAAGCTCATAAAATAAGACATTACATGTTAAAAAAACTATGCTTGTGTCAAGGATTAACCCACTAAATTATCTCCTAAGTAAAACAATGCTCACAAGATGCTTGGCCAAATGGGTAATGATCATATCTAATTTTGATATAGAATATGTAGACTGAAAAGAAATCAAGGGCTAGGTAATAGATGATCAAGTTTCAGAGGCACCATTCCAAGATGACCATCCTTTGTTGTCATATTTTCTAAATGAATCAATCTTCACCTTTGCAATATCTAATGAATGACAACTCTACTTTGATTTTTCACATAAATATTCCATAAATAGATCAGGATCATGAATCATGTTTATCACTCCACAAGGAGATGACATACCAAAATCATACATGGTAGCATTTGAATGTACCAACAATATTACAAAATATGAGGCTCTAGTCATCGCACTCAAGCTAGAAATTCAATGGAAAATTCAACATTTGAAATTGTACGGTGATTCCCAATTAGTCATCCATCAAGTAAATGATGACTATAAAACTAAAGATGAGAAACTAGTACCCTACAAACAGATGACTAACTTATTGAAGTTTGAATTTGTTGCAATCAAGTTTAAAAAACTTCCCAGGGTGCATAATAAACATGAAGATACTATAGAAACTATTGCTTCCATGATTGACATGCCACAAAATGAAGAATACTATGAATTTCTAGTGGAGTAGTTACTAATCCCTATATTCTGCATTCCATAATCTGAGCTCATGTGTGAAATTGTTGGTCTCAATTCCCCATGGTACTAAGACATTTACAATTACCTGCATGCCCAAATCCTATCTCTTGAACTATCTAAGAAAAAATGTCGATCCCTAATCTGATAAGTTTCTAGATTTGTCATCATCAATGATACCCTCTATAAGAGATCCTTTGACCAAACCCTCCTCAGATGCCTCAATTCCCAAGAAGATGAAACTACTTTTCATGATTTACACAATGGTATATGAAAAGGTCATTTCAATGGGTTAAGACTTGCAAAAAATTAGGTAAGAGATAGATACTATTGGCCCACCATGGATCAATATGAACATAGATTTAAAAAGAAGTGTTACAAATATCAAATACATGACAATTTAATTCATGCCCCAACACAAGATCTCTAGCCAATTATCTCTCCATGGCCTTTTTCTCAATAGGAATTTGATCTCATATGGATGATCACACTACTTTATTCAAATGATCACATGTATATTATAATTGCTACTGAATATTTCACTAAATGGGTTGAGGCTATCCCTATGACTTATATTACTTGCAAACATATCTTAAAATTTATTCTAAATTATATCATATGCCTCTATGGAGTCCCTTTGGCTATCACCACCTATCATGGTATCCCATTCTATAATAAAGAGGTTAAAGATATTTGTGATAAATTCAAGATTCATCATGGATTTTCTAGTATCTATTATCCACAAGGAAATGGCCAAGCTGAGACATCAAATTAAAAAATAGTCAAGATACTCCAAAATATTGTCAATGATATTGGATGAGACTATCACCTGTAATTAAATCTAGCTCTTTGGTTCTACAGAACTAGTATTTGCACCCCCACTGGTGCCACACCATACTCTCTGGTATATGGCATCGAGGCCATTCTACCTCTTGAGGTTAAAATTTCATAATTGAGAGTATCATTATAAAATATAATATATGATGAACAATACCGAGTGTCTAGACTTCATGGACTTGAAATGATAGATGAGTGGAGACAAGCCAACTTAGTCCATTTGAAAGCATACCAAATTTGTCTCAAAAGGAGATATAACAAGAAAGTTAGAGGTTGTCATTTTGAGATTGGAGATTTGGTTTTAAAAATGAACTACAAGAATCACAACAACAAGAGAAGCCTAGTAAATTTAAACCAAACTATGAAGGACCCTACATAGTCATTGCAACATATGGGTCTAGAGTCTATCATCTTGCAACACTAGAGGGAGAACCATTGTCATAAGCAATGAATAACATGCACCTCCACAAGTATTACACATGATCCTAAAAAAATACCAAAAAAATAAATTTTTTTTTTTTAAATAACAAAAAATAAATGAAAAGAAAAAAAATTTAAAAAAATTTGAAAAAAAAAGAAAAGAAAAAAGTGAAAAAAATAAAAAAGGGTTTCCTTGATGAAAACTTGGTAAACAGACATCTTGGCATGCAAAAATAGAAATAAAGAGAAAAATTCTATCCAAAAGTGAAAACCTAGAAAAGAGGTGCTTTGGGAAAGTACCATGGTGAAAACTTGGCAAACAGGCACCACGGTAGTAAGTTTTTTCTCCAACATATATCTTGACTCTATTTGATCTTTATCAGGTTTTTCCTTGATCATATCCTTCACCATGAATCAACCCTGGTGCCCTTTTATGTCTTGTAACTAGTTGATAGTCTTTGTCATTTACTTCATTTAACTAGTCAGTATTTGTTTTGTCCTTGGCCTTTGTATATAGTTTGTTTCCTATCTGGGGGCATGTTCCTTGTATTTCTCAAATTTGAATTTGAACTAGGGGCAAGTCTCTAAACATCGTAAGTATATGGATCACTCGCTTTATCAAATTGGAGATAACATGTAAATACTTGATGACCTAACAAATATCTAAAAAATTGAATGACCTAAAAAAATCCTAAAAATTGAATGCAATCCTCAAAAAATACTATAAAAATCATAAAAAGTCCTAGAAAAATCACTAAAAAGCATAAAACGTCCTAAAAATCACTAAAAATTGAACATGAACCTAAACAAATCATTAAAAATTGAATATGAAGCTAAAAAAAATTAAAAAATCAATTATGAAGCTCAAAAAATCTCTAAAAACTAGATAAAGCTGTGAAAAAACCCTAAAAATCATAAACAGTCCTAAAAAAAACACAAAAATTCAAATATTTTCAAAAACCCTAAAATTTTGAAAAATTCCTTCAAAATCTATAGTAAATTTGTACATATTTGTCTTGTTGGATATTTCTAATGCATTGGGGAGATTTTTTAATACATTTAATATGTTTAATCACTATGTTGAATGATGTTGGAATTACTGTTGTTGTCATTCATGTTTTCTCACTAATGTCAACATATGTTTCTATGGAGAGAACAGGTTAGTTATTACAGTGTACAGATACTGTACAGATGGTTCTGAATGTGCAAAGTTAGTTGTGGGTATAGGAAGGTGTTGTGATCTGATATCTAAGATTTCATGATGTAATATTGCATATTGGTTGAGTTACAAAAGATTTAGGGAAGACTAGTTACTGGACAGTGACAGTGGAAGTTGACAGAATAAGTCTCTGAGTTTCGGGTATATCTTACAGATGATGAGGATTCAGTGTATGTAAGCTTAATGGATGACACATAGGGTACTGAAGAATGTTTGATGATCTACACAAGGTAAGGTAAGCAAGATGACATAAGATGTGGCGTGTGTTTTGGAGAAGACTTATTTGGAAGCCGACTTCAAAGATGTAGCGTGTATTATGGATGGTGAACATGAATTAAGCATGTCAGTCCTTAATTGTTATAATGTAATTGTTGTATACTTGTTTTAGATACCGTGTGTATCTTAGCAAGGAGTTAATTACTCATTTTTATATTAGGAAAGCCTAGTTGTCCGACCTGATGATTTATTTTGTAATAGGGTATATATGTAAGATCTTTTAAAGTTGAAAAGATATTATGGTAGAAAGTATGTGATGTAAAAGAGGATTGTGGAAGTTGAAAACTTGTGTCTTCTTGATGTAGAGAAGAGGATAAATTATATACTTCATTGGAACTAATCAAGAAAAGACAGTTGCTATCAGATAGTTCAAAGATTATGTATCTCTTTACATACACTTGTGTTGTGAACATTGAGTTCTGAAGGTGGACATAACCTTCTTTGGGTAGTGAGCCTACCCTTCTTTTTCTTGACTCCTAATAGGGTATGTCCTCTAACAAGGACTATGTAATGTAATGCTTTAATCATCTCCTAACAGGGCTAGATCTTCTAACAAGGATACTATACTCTCAATACATCATTAGTGGGTGTTAATTCCCACTTGGGTTTTACCTTTAACAGGGTTTCCTCAACAACAAATATTGTGTTATTGTGTTGGAATTCATTATGTTCATTGGATTTGATATTGCTTTTATTCATATTTTAAATTTTAATAATCTTTCATACAACTGATTCAACCCCCTCTCAGTTGTATTGGTGGACTGTTATTCCTAACAATTGGTATCTGAGCTATTGATCCTTAGAGAGAAAGCTTAACAGCTTGAGGTGATCTTGGAGATGGTGTTCTATAGGAAGGATAGTCCAAAATTTGATCTTAAAAACTTTGACAGATGGAAGAAAAAGATGCGAACTCATTTTCTATGTTGGGCATTGACTACTAGATGATTACAAAGAATCAGATGGCTATGAAGGCTAAGGATGAATTGGAAAAATCTACTAATGATGAAAAGAAGATATTTTTGTATAACATGGTCACAAGGGAAGCACTGATTAGCACACTCTCTGAAGGAGAATTTATTGAGGTTAAAGATTTGGATTTAGCACACAAGATTTGGGTAAGATTAGAAGCACTATATGAAGGAGACAAGTTTACTAAATAAGAAAAGTTACAGAATTGGAAAACAAGGATGGAGAAGTTGCAAATAAATGATGATGAAAGCATTAGGGCTTATGTACAAAGGGTTATAGAGGTTGTGATTGGAATCAGAAATTATGGAGGAACTTATGAAGAGGAAGAATTCATTGTAAATATCCTTAGATCATTGACACCAGTCTACAAGACCAAAGCTCAAACTATAGAAGAAATTATACCTCTAACTCCTAACTTTAGTAGACAAATGTTGATTGCAAAGCTAACTACCTTTGAAGTTGTAGAAATGGGAGATTTTGAACCTAAAGTTGAAACTGCATTCAAAGCATCTACACATAGGAAGATAATGTCTACACTTTTGAGCACCAACAATGAGAACTTAAAAGAAGATCTTGGTGAGTATGCTAAGGAATGGGAACAGATACAAGCAGAAGAAAGAAAGCTAGATGAACTTGTTGCACTGATCGCTAGAAGAGAAAAGAGAGGTAAGGGTAAATTTGAAGGAAAGATACCTTTGAAATGTTTTTCATGTAATAAGATAGGCCACTTTGCATCTAGATGTCCTACAAGAGTTCCTAAGAACAAGCCTAAGTTTTTCAAGTCTAAGTATTCAAAAGATAAGGAATGTTATTATTCTAGTGAAGGCATTTCTGATGATGATGACTATGATTATGAGGAGATTGGATTTATTTCTATTAAAGATGAAAAATCAGTTCATGAAGAAAAATATTTAGTATCACATGTTGATAAGAAATCTGAATGGGTTATAGATAGTGGTTTCTCACATCATATGACTAGAGACAAAAATAATTTTGTTAAACTAATGAGATATGATGGTGGTGTTGTAAGATTCAGAGGTAATGTTCCTAAACATATCATAGGAGTAGGATCTATTTCTTTGCATGGAAAGACTAATACTAACAATGTACTACTTGTTGATGGAATTAAGCATAAATTTTTAAGTGTTGGACAATTGATGGACAAAGAGTTTCAATTACAATTCATTGATGGAAAATATTTTATTAGAAGTAAGGCAGAAAAGATTATTGCAACTGGTACTAAATCTAGAGGTAATGTATTTGAGTTAAATACATTTGGAGCCTCTTGTTTTGTTGCGAAGGTAGACGATAGTTGGTTATGGCACAAAATATTTGGTCATGTTAATTTTGATAATATTGTAAAGGAAATCCTGACTAATGTAGTAAGAGACCTACTAAAGATTGTGAAACCATCTAACACCATATGTAGAGAATGTGTTATGGGAAAGCAGACTAGAAGCAGTTATAAAAGAAAATCATATACAGTAAAAGGAAAGTTGGACTTGGTACATATAGACATATGTGGACCTACAAGGACAAGATCATACTATGGAGAAAGGTATTTTATACTTTTTTTTGATGACTTTTCTAGAATGACGTGGGTCATTTACTTGAAATAAAAATCAGAAGCATTTGACAAATTCAAGATATTCAAAGAAAAAGTAGAGAATGAATTAGGTCTAAAGATAAAATGTTTGAGATCAAATAGAGGTGGAGAATTTACTTCAAATCTATTCAATTCATATTATGAAGAGAATAGAATACAAAGGTAGACATCTGATCCTAGGAATCCATAACAAAATAGGATAGCAGAGCAAAGAAATAGAACTATACTAGATGTTTCTAGGAAAATGTTGGTTGAAGGAAATATATCTCATGTGCATTGGAGAGAATTTTTTGGGATAGTAGTGTACACATTGAATAAAATTCAAATCAGAGAAGGTACAAATAAGAATCCTTATGAATTATGGTTTAATCATACTCTTACTATAAAAAATTATAGAATATTTCGTAGTAAATGCTATATCAAAAGAGATAATGAGATAGGGAATTCTAATGCTAGAAGTGATGAAGGTATTTTCCTTGGTTATTCTACTAAAAGAAAGGCTTACAAATTTTTTAACATGAGATTAAGGAAGATGATTGAAAGTAACAATGTAATGATGGATGAAAATTTTTAGATACAAGAGAGAATGTATGATTGTAATCAGAATACAAAGATCAAGGAGGCTGCCACTACATAAGAAGAAGAACTTGTTGAGACTGAATGTGAAAATGAGACTTTTGATGATGACACAAATGAGGCTATTGAGATTCCTAAGACTCTGAGGTATGTAAAGAAAAACCATCCTAAAAATCAAATAATTGGTAATACAAGTCAAGGAGTAATGATTAGATCAAAGACAAGGGAAGAAATTTGTTTGATTTCTCAAGTTGAACCAAAGACTACTAATGAATCTTGTAGAGAGGAATCTTGGATCAAAGCCATGCAAGAGGAATTAGATCAGATAAAGAAAAATAACACTTGGGAACTGGTTTCTAGACCTAAAGACACAAATGTAATAGGAACTAACTGGGTTTTTAGAAATAAAATGAATGAAGAAGGAATTGTTGTAAGAAACAAGGCAAGGTTGGTATGTAAAGTTTATTTACAACAAGAAGGCATATATTTTAAAGAGACATTTTCTCCTTTTTCTAGGATAGAAGCTATGAGATTATTCTTGTCTTATGTTGCACATAAAGACTTTAAGGTATATCAGATGGATGTGAAATCTGCATTTATAAATGGGGATCTTGAAGAAGAAGTTTAGATAGAACAACCTGATGGATTTCCTCTATCCAAAGATGAAGACATAGTATGCAAGTTGAAGAAGGCATTGTATAGACTAAAGCAAGCTCCAAGGGATTGTTATGCAAGGTTAGACAAATACTTACTTCACCTTGGGTTCAAAAAAGGTAATGCTGATAGTAACTTATATTTAAGAGCTAGTGAAGATGGAATTCTAATGATAGAAGTTTATTTTGATGATATTATCTTTGGAGGAAATGATGATATGTGTAAGAAATTTTATAAAGAGATGGAAAATGAATTTGAGATATCCATGATAGGTGAAATGAAATTCTTTCTAGGACTACAAATAAATCAGAGCAAGAATGGGATTTTTATTTCTCAGAATAAGTATCTTAAAGAAATGTTGAAAAAGTTTGGAATGGAAGACTGTAAACCAGTTGGTACACCCATGGTGACTAGTCACAAACTATCAAATAAAGATGAGACAAAGAGTGTTTTTCAAACCAAGTACAGATCAATGGTCGGTGGATTACAATATCTAACTCACACCAGACCAGATATTGCTAATGTTGTTGGAATTGTGGCTAGATATCAGGCAGAACCTAAAGAGACACACCTAGCTACTGTGAAAAGGATATTTAGATATCTAAAAGGAACAATAGAATATGGCTTATGGTATGATAGAAAAGATGACTTTGAACTACATGCTTATATTGATGCTGATTGGGCAGGGAATATTGATGACAGGAAGAGTACTAGTAGAGGTGCATTTTTCCTTGGAAAAAGGTTGGTTTCATGGTTAAGTAAAAAGCAAGATTGTATAGCTCAATCTACTATTGAATCAGAGTATGTTGTTGCTGCTATTAAATGCACTCAAATTTTTTGGATGAAACAAATGTTGAAAGATATTGGAATAACTTTTGATGAACCAGTATTTATCCATTGTGATAACACCAGTATAGTAAACATGTCAAATAATCCTATGATGCACTCTAAAACTAAGCATATATCTACTAAGTATCACTTCTTGAGAGATAAGGTGGAAGAGAAGGAAATAAGGTTGGAATCCATTGGCACAAATGAACAAATATCAAACATCTTTACAAAGCCATTGCCAAAAGATGCATTTGAGTATCTCAAAGGTATGCTTGGGGTGCAGGCCCCTCCTTGTGAAAATTAAATGATGCAGGGATGCATCAGTCCAGAGGTTTTCAAAGCCTTATCATATTCTGGACTTGATGTATGGATCTACTCCTCAGGGGGAGTGATCATTAAAGACAATTTTTGAAGACAGTTGATGAATTATGGTACCCTTTTCCATTGTTGTCAAAGGGGGAAAGAGACTATGTGAAAATCCTATGGGAAAGAGACTATGTGGTAAAGGTACTGAGAGAATACTTTTGGGTTGATGGATTTTCCCATATGTTGCCATCAATGCCAAAGGGGGAGATTGTTGGATATTTCTAATGCATTGGGGAGATTGTTGAATACATTTAATATGTTTAATCACTACGTTGAGTTCTTTTGGAATTACTAATGTTTTCATTCATGTTTTGTCACTGATGTCAACATATGTTTCTATGGAGAGAACAAGTTGGTTATTATAGTGTATGAATATTGTATGGATGGTTCAGAATGTGCAAATTCATTTGTGGGTACAGGAAGGTGTTGTGATCTTATATCTAAGATCACATGATGTAATATTACATATTGGCTAAGTTACAAAAGATGTAGGGAAAATTGGTTACTAGATAGTGACAATGGAAGTTGACAAAGTAAGTCTCTGAGTTTTGGGTATATCTTACAAGTGATGAGGATTCGGTGTATGCAAGATTAAGGGATGATAAATAAGGTACTAAAAAATGTTTGATGATGTACGCAAGGTAAGGTAAGAAGGATGATGTCAGTTGTGGTGTGTGTTCTAAAGAAGACTTATTTGGAAGCTGACTTCAGAGATGTAGCATGTATTATGGATGGTGAACATGAATTAAGGATGTTGGTCCTTAATTTTTGTAATGTAATTGTTGTATACTTTTTCTAGATATCATGTGTATCTTAGCAAGGAGTTATGTAATCATTTTTATATTAGGAAAGCCTAGTTGGCTGACCTAATGGTTTATTTTGTAATAGGGTATATATGTAAGATCTTTTCTTTTGAAAATATATAATGATAGAATGTATGTGATGTAAAAGAGAATTGTGGAAGCTGTGAGCTTATGTCTACTAGATGTAGAGCAGAGGATAAATTATATACTTCATTGGAACTGATCAAGCAAAGGTAGTTTCTATTGGATAGTTCAAAGATTGTGTATCTCTTTACATACACTTGTGTTGTGAACGGTGAGTTTTGAAGGTGGACATAACCTTCTTTGGGAAGTGACCCTAGGCAGTGAGCCTACCCTTCTTTTTCTTGACTCCTAATAGGGTCTTTCCTCTAACAAGAACTATTTATTGTAATGTTTTAATCAGCTCCTAACGGGGCTATATCTTCTAACAAGGATACTATACTCTTAGTACATCATTAGTGGGCGCTAATTCCCATCGGGGTTTTACCTTTAACAGGGTTTCCTCGAAAACAAATATTGTGTTATTGTGTTGGCATTCATTATGTTCATTGGATTTTATATTGCTGCTATTCAAAGTTTAAAGTTTAATAATATGTCATACAACTGATTCACCCCCCCTCTCATTTGTATTGGTGGACTGTTATTCCTAACATGTCTTTCTTTTGTGAAACTACCATCATGCATGTAGACATCAATTGAAGACTCATAAGAATGTGCTTCAAAGAAATTAAGTTTTAACAAACATCAATTTGAATCATTTGATATAATACTCAATCTAATTGGACTTGTTCAATCTTTCAACCAATCTATCAATCATCATCAACCAATCAATCTATCAATCATCCACTCTTTTAATTAGTAAATGAGTAGCAACTTATCAAACCAAACACAAAAATCAAGTAACCATAAAATTAGAATGGTTGTTGGCTCACATGTTTCAATGTGTGTTTTTTCCTTTATTGATTTTTTTGTTTGGTTATTTTCCTATGCTACTCAATGATATTAATTAATTTATAAGAGTGGCCCGAAGGCTTCATGATCATTTTTTGTTTTTTCTTCTTCTTGTTGGATGTCCTCATGAAATTTTGGGTCATGTCCTCCATATGCTTCAAGATGGATAAGATCATTCTCTATTTTCATTGTGTTTTTCTTACGCAAAAGGATCGCATTATCACTCTAACCTATAATTCCACAATGTACCACATCCATTTTTTTATATAAATAATAAAGCTCGTGTGACATAAATGAACTTTACAAAAACAAGATTCATCTCTTGCTAACACCTATTTTATCTAATTACTACCTTTTTCTAACACTTCTTCAATCAGTCCTCACAGTAGCCTTAGTATAGTGCTCTTGTACACAAAAACAAGTGCATCCTACATTCATGCATTCATAAAAGAAGAAAATTACAAAAAAAATATTGCATTCATGGTATACATGTATATATTACATTTCAAAAAAGTAGAAAATTACCAAAAAAATTGGATTCATTTATAAGAATCCAAGCATCACATAAGATCTATCATCTGATGAGAAAGCATAAGAAAGTACAAAACAATGCATAAAAAATAAAAGCATGTATATAAGTATCTATCTCATATAAAAGCATCATAAAGTAGCTGCATGTCATGCATATATGTTGAAAAAGTATCAAAGTAAAAACATCAAGGTGTCTATATACAGTAAGGTCTGTAGGCTCAATATAATATATGACATGTCTATCAAAAATATCTCTCTTCATAAGAGAGAGTCTCATGTCAACCTATGCTCTCTTTGTCCTCCTAGTCTTTACTTGGCCTAGAGGATGAAGCCCCTCCTATCTACTACATTTTCACCTTTGGTCTAGGTAGCCTCCTTTGTCCTACTACTCCCCCATGGCTCAATGCCCTTTGGGATTATGATCTACTGGAACAAGGTCTGAAGCTTGACACCCATTGATATCATGATACATCTCTCCTAGACATATCCTTCTATTACCATGTCTCTACTCAAGCATCCCCTAGAATCCATACTACCTCATTCACACCCACATCAACATTGTTGTCGATGAACTATTGTGACTCATCATCCACTCTTTGTTCTGTAGACAATGATATTTTCTAAGAGGTTATCACCATATCCCTCTCTATTTTCAATCCATCTAGCTTAGTTGTAAATCTATCTATCTATGCTATAAATGCTAATCTCTTTATATCTCAATATTTCTTATCTATAGCCCAAGATTCTTGATCTACATCTCTCGTGTATCAAATTTTCAATATGTTGTCCCTATTTCCTATCTTCCTCATTATCCTCATCTTGTATCTCAATATCCTCAAAAGCTTATATATCCTAATCATATATTAGAGTTTCTCTATATTCCTCCACCTACATAGGCACAACATTTGGAATGTCTTTATCCTCACTCTCCTCACTATTATTGTCCTCCTCATCCTCCTCTATATCCTCCTTGTCATCATCCTCCTCACCCTCATCACTAATATTCTTATCATATGATATCATCACTTGCATCCTCAATACTGGTACATCTATATCTGTCAGAGGAATATGTCCATGATGCATAAGCCATCTTTCATACTCTGGTGTAGTATCCACATCCATGATATCTACACCTTCTCCCCACTTTCTTGGCTATAACTTCTCAAACTCTTCATAAGCTACTTATTATTTGCTTGGAGCTCTCCATGATCTAATCTCGCCTCTCAAGCATGAAAATGATTTCATCCCTATCAACACTCCTTGTCTCTCCCTAAACTACCTATGTACTCTCTCTGGTAGCTGAACCTCAATGACCACATGACCTATAATAGTGCACCCAATCAAGTACCACTCATGTCAATAGAAAGGAAAATGATCCTCTTCATCATCCTATCTAGGGAAGTCTCTATATGGTCACTAAGTGAAATCCGTTAATGTATCCATTGCATGCCTAAAGTGTGAGGTCCTACCTTGACCCATATTAGCCCAATTGACATTTTCACACATGGAATATCTTGATGATACACTATTTCAAGACATTAGACTTATTTTGATAGTGATTTCATATCATTTGGATATTATGTGAGGTTTTTTTACATGATTTACATGATTATGTGGATGATGATGTTAGATGTATCTTTATATGCTTATGTTAGATTTATCCAAATTTTATGATATAGAAAGATAATTAAATTTTCAATCTTGCATTGTGGATTACACTATCTTATGAAATAGGAATTGAAATGAAAAGGATGTTGATTTCCTTATGAACTGAGTCTGCAAATGATTTAGGGTTACTTGTGATAGTTGAAATTGAAATTATATATGTTGCATATGGAAACATATTACAAATATTGTTTATGTATATGATGAAATTGTGAAATGTAGTTTGATAGTGTATATGTGATTGAATGATAGCTTAGATCATTCTTTTCTTTATATATGAATGTATATGTGGTGATTTCATGAGATACTGATAATCTTATCGAGTGTGCAGAGTTATGATCATGGTTTTAAATGCGGGGAAACAAGGATGGATCAATGTGAAAACTGTAAAAGGCCAAGGTTAATACTATGAAGAGAATGGCCTCATTTTTATACGTTCTATTTCATAAATGTGATGTATGAGTGTATGGTAACTTATAATAGTATATATGTGCATAACTGGATGTAATATTATGTGTTAATTATAATTTTGAATTATCCATTTGGCATTCCATGTGTAAATTAGAGTGGAGTGATGTGTTTTTATGTTGTATCACTTGACACTTGTTCATGTGTGTTGGAATTCCTAAGTGGGTTAGTAGGATTAAACACTACCCTTGAGTCACCTTGTTGAGTTCCTATGTGTGGTTACTTGTTTAGGAAACCAAGACTTGAGTCCCATCATGTCCATTTTCATGAGTTAACTTCACATAATTTTTTGGGAGGTTAAAATGAGCCTTAGGGAGTGGTTAAGGTTAAATTTAGCTATCCCAATGTTTTTACTTAGGTTTTTGGGTCAACTTTTGTTCATTTCAACTCTCAAAGCTTATATATGACCTATTAAAGAGTTCCTTCTTGGGGAGTGTTTAATTTTGGGTAGTGGTGTAGGAGCACCCTTCTAAGGACTCCCACCATCCAATTTTGGTTGTGAAAAGCACTTCTTCAGTGAAGGTTGTAAGTACAATAAGAATTGTTGACTCATTTGTGTGTGAAGGCCTAAATAGAGGTCTTAGTTTTGTTGTGTAATTCCTTACTTGGTTGTACAGTGACTTAGGATAGGTTAGTCTCTTGAGGTCATTTCTTTTCTAGAGTTGTATAAGTCTTAGCATGGAGGTTAGGAGAGTTTTTTTCAATAACTAAGAATGTAAAAGACCTTAGAAAGGTCTTAGGAGTGAAGTGAGCAAAAAGTTGCTCGAGCAAGAAAAATTGCTCCAAAAGTTGCTAGCAACTTCTCAAAAGTTTCTTAGCAACTTTTCTTTTGTAAAGACTAAACCTTACCAAGGAGGCTCCTAACCCTAACTAGGCTCTAATCCTAAGGAGAAGCCTATATTAGACTTGAAAAACCCTAATGCAAGGGTTGGTTATCATTCTATGTAGGGCTAATGTACGGAAGACCAGACTATGTATGAAAAACTAGTGTGACAGTCATTTTAATGGCTTGAAGCGTTGAATCAGAGTGTTTCTATTGTTAACTTATGATTGTGTGATAGTATTATGTTTTATCTTACTTCATTTATCAGCATCTAGATTAATTTTGATTATTTAGTTTGTATATTTCTTAGTTTGATTAGTTTGACAGTCCACTATTCAGTTTGAAGGGATTGATGAAGTAGGGCCTGTAGCTCCTATCCCCACCATTGAAACACCATGGCACTTTGGGATAAGGTAGTATAGACCCTACCCTATAAAACTATGCAAGAAGGGCCCAAGCTAACAGGTGCAAACAATGGTTTGAGGAAGCCCTAGGCAAGTTTAGCAGAGCCCGACTAGGAGTAAGCAGCAGTGTAGAAGCTCTTGAGAGCAGAAGAATGAGTTCCATGACTTGCCCTTTAGAGGGAGTCAAGAAGGATGTTTGAAGGCCTATTTTTGTGAAGGAGAGAGTTTGAAAAATCTTGGAGAGGTATTGTTGGAGACTAGTTTAATAGGTGACAGTGAAGAGACAAAAAAGGCCCTAAAACCCTCATATTTGGCACAGGTGTTGTACGGACAGATGGAGGCTTGAGACCCCAAAAATCCTTGAGTGTTGGCCATTTGTAGTAGATGTTCTTTAGAACAATATTTTTGAATCTTTGAGGGGAAGGTCTTAAAAGCCTATAAAATTGGAAGGAGGGCTAATTAGGCCTCTTCCTTGTAGCCCTAAATTGCAAAGGAACCCTTAAATCGGGTGATGACCCAACCATGCCAATGCAATGAAAAGTTTTCAAATGCCATAAAAACATCTTAGAACTCATGAAACCCTTTGTTGGAGTTTGGGAATGGAGTTGAACCCTAGAAGACCCTTATAAGCCTATGTAAGGGATGAAGCTAGAAGTGAGAGCTTGGAGTGTTGCAAGGTCAAATAGCTAAACTTGGTGGTCAGGCTAGGTAGGTCAAGGGGTCCTTGAATGTATAAGGTATCCTATAGATCAATCATAGGTATCAGGAGTACACTTGGGTCCTTGGGTAAGGATCAGAGCATAGAATAGCTAGTCTATCCTAGCCTCCCCATCAGATTGGTATCAGAGCCTCTTAAGGCTTGGGAAGTGAATAGTGGATGTTTCAACCATCAGAAGAATCAGTTGGATCATCACAAAAGAAAAAAATGGTGACTAATTTAGAGCTTTCTAAGAAGGTGGAAGATCAAGAGGAAGTTAATAGACTCCTACGGGAAAGATTGATGCAAATGGAGCAACTCTTGGATGATGTCCAAGAAAAAGTAGATCAGGTGAAAGATAGGATGGAGGAGAAAGATGCTAAAGGGAAAGAGAAAACCATTGATGATGATGTACCTACACCTGATCCTCCAACTCAAGATGAGAAATTTCTTAAAGCCCTGAAGGCTATCAGAGGCAAGGCACTTGAAGGTGTCCCATTACTGACTGGCAGGATGGATACAGAGCTTGTGATGTAATGGATTGAAGGTATGGAGAATCATTTTGAATGTGAAGAGATCTTAGAGGCACAGAAGGTCAAAGTGGCCAAGTCTAGGTTGAGAGGACAAGCTTTAACCTAGTGGAACTACTTGCAAGGTGAAAGAGAGAAAGAGGGAAAGAACCTAATCTCTAATTGGAAAGCAATGGTTAATAAAGTGAAGGAAGCATACCTACCAGTAGAATATGAAATCCAGTAGCATAGGAGGAGATTGAATCTTAGACAGAAGGAGATGGATGTAGCCACCTACACTAAAGAGTTCCACAAGTTGAGCTTGAGATCCAAGATCAAAGAAGAAGAAAGCATTAAAGTGGCAAGGTACCTAAGTGGTTTGAAATGGAGCATAGCAGAGGAGATGAGTTTTTTTACTCCCACCATAGTACTTGGATGTCAACATATGGCACAAAATCTTGAAGATAAACAAAGAAGAAATCAAGAACCTGACTCCAAGAATAGGGGAAGAGGTAGAGACTCTAGAGGGGGTCAAAGAGGAGGTTATAGTAGAGGTGGTGACTCAAGAAGCCAAGGAGAGAGTAGACTCTTAGAAAAAAGTTCAGAAATCAGTACAAGAGGATCTTTTGGTAGAGGAAGAGGTTCTCAAGGGAATAGAGGAAGAGGAGCAGGAAGAAGTAGCTCCTACTTTGCCACAATGAAATGCTATCAATGTGGATAGCTTGGACACCCTACCTATAGGTGTCCTGATAAGCCATCAACTTCAAGCAATGAAAAGAGGGTAACCTATACCCAAGAAGATAGTAGCAGCTCATGTACCAATGAGGTCAGTAAGTTAGAATCAGAAATGGCTGAGAACTTGATGTTCAGGAGAGTACTCATAAGGTAGCCCAATCAAGGTGAACTAAAGCAAAGGAGGGCTCTTTTTAGAGTTAGGTGCAAGGTACAAGGCAAAGTTTGCAAGGTTATTGTGGATTTGGGGTCTACTGATAACATCATAGTAGAGGAAGCAGCAAAGAAGCTTAAACTCACAAAGGTTCCCCGTGCAAATCCATACAAGGTGACTTGGTTGAACCAGGAGCAAAGTGTGCTAGTGAATGAGCAGACATAGGTAGATTTTTCCATTGGAGGCTATAAAGACAAAGTTCTTTGTGATGTCTTTCCCATGGATGCATGCCATCTTCTATTGGGAAGACCCTGGCAATTTGATAGAAAGGTGATCTATGATGGAGAGGAAAACTCCATTTCTTTCAAGAAGGATGGGAGGACTTTTAAGATTCAGTCCTTAATAGAGTATGAAGAGGGGACTTCAAAGACACCTAGTGTGTTGCTTAGTAGTGGTAAGGAGTTCTTACAAGCACTACATGAAGAGGAGACCATAGGATGTGCTATCATGGTGAAGCCAAAGGAGGAAGACAAGAAGTTGCAGGTAGAGACACCTTTAGAAGTGCAGCAAATGTTGAAAGAATTTAGAGATATAGTAAGTGATGGAACCACTACCACCTTACCTCCAAGGAGAGCTATAAGTCATCAAATTGACTTTGTGCACAGTGCATCTCTACCTAAAAAAGCAGCCTACAAGCTTACTTCAGATCAAAATAAGGAAGTGGCAAGATAAGTGCAAGAGCTATTGGATCAAGGGCTGATCAAGAAGAGTATTAGTCCATGTGTAGTCCCAATGGTCTTAGCATCCAAGAAAGGAGGAAAATGGAGACTTTGCATAGACTCAAGGTCTATCAATAGGATCACTATCAGGTATAGGTTCCCAATTCCAAGAATAGAAGATTTGATGGATTGCTTAGGAGGTGCTATGTACTTCACTAAGTTGGATGTAAAGAGTGGTTATCACCAAATTAGAATCAAGGAGGGTGATGAGTGGAAGACCACTTTCAAAACCACAGATGGATTGTATGAATGGCATGTAATGCCATTTGGGCTTACCAATGCCCCAAGCACCTTCATGAGGTTAATGAATGAGGTCTTGAAGGACTTCATAGGCAGATTTGTAGTGGTGTATCTAGATGATATACTCATCTATACCAAAAATAAAGTAGAGCATCTTGAGCACTTAAGGTTGGTTATGAAGAAGCTACATGAAGAGAAATTAGCCATCAATCTAGAAAAGTGTGAGTTCATGCCGCAAGAGCTGGTCTACTTAGGATTTGTGGTGTCCAAAGGTACTCTAAAAATGGACCCAAGCAAGGTGGAGGCAATCTTGAATTGGCCTGCCCCTAAAACAAGGACTAAAGTTAGAAGTTTTCATGGCTTGGCACAATTTTATAGAAATTTTGTGAGGAAAATCAATGGGATATGTGCACCAATTCTTGACACCATCAAAGGAGGACTAAAAACAAATTTTAAATGGACTGAGGCAACTGAGAAAGCATTTCAAACATTGAAACAAGAGGTAGCTACCAAACCTATCTTACTCTTACCTACTTTTGACAAGTTGTTCACCATTGAATGTGATGCAAGTGGTGTAGTAGTAGGGAGTATATTGAGTCAAGAAGGAAGGCCTATGGCATTCTTTAGTGAGAAACTCAATGAGGCAAAGAAGAAGTATTCAGCTTATGACTTAGAGTTGTATGCATTGGTACAATCTCTCAAGAAGTGGAGGCATTACCTTTTGCCAAAAGAATTTGTGGTGTTTACTGATAATCAGGATTTAAGCTACATAAACACTTAGGAGAAGCTTAGCAATAGGCACTTGAAGTGGATGGAGTATCTCCAATCCTTTACCTTCAAAATCAAGCACAAGAAAGGGCAGCTCAACAAGGTAGCAGATGCCTTAAGTAGGAAGTTATTGACTATCCAAGAGGTACAGCTGCAAAGCATTGGAATAGCAGGTTTTAAAGATTTATATGAGGAGGATGAAGACTTCTCACAAGCCTAAAAGGTGTTCCTAGAGTTTGAGAACCATTTCCATGGTGAGTTTGCAGATTACACCCTTCAAAATGGACTGTTGTTTAAAGGTAATCAGCTTTGTGTACCTAGAGGATCCATGAGGGAAAATCTGATTCAAGAGAAGCATAATGGTAGTCTTAGTGGTCATTTTGGCATAAACAAAACATTGGAGTTAGTACAGAGATACTACTTTTGGCCTAAGCTAGCAAGGGATGTAAGGAGGTATGTAGAGCAATGTGGAGTATGTCAAAGAGCTAAAGGAGGTTCAAGCAATGCAAGACTCTATCAACCTCTACCAATTCCAAATAGGCCTTGGGAGTGTGTAAGTATGGACTTTGTGGTTGGACTTCCTAAAACCAAATCAGGTATGGATAGCATCTATGTTGTAGTAGAAGGGTTCTCTAAAATGAGTCATTTCATTCCATGTAAAACTACTCATGATGCAAGCTATGTAGCACATCTCTTCTTTAAAGAGATAGTTAGAATTCATGGATTTCCTTTGAGTATTGTGTCAGATATGGATAGCAAGTTCATGGGTCATTTTTGGAAAACCTTATGGAAAAGGTTGGGAACTAATCTCTCTTTCAATTCAGCATACCATCCTCAAACTAATGGTCAAACTAAGGTCATCAACAGGGTGCTTGGCAACTTGCTAAGGTGTTTGACAAAGGAGTATGGGTAGACTTGGGATCTTGTTATATCTCAGGTTGAATATGCTTACAATGACAGTGTAAACAGGACCACAGGAAGAAGTCCTTTTGAGATAGTCTATGGAAGACACCCTAGAGGAGTGTGTGAGTTGAGAGACTTAGGTTCTATGGAGTTGAAGAGTGGACAAGCTGAAGATTTCACTCAAACTATCAAGGAGGTTCAAGAGCAAGTGAAGAAGTCTATTTTGGAATCCACTCATAAACTCAAAGCTAAAGTGGATGAAAAGAGGAAATAAGTACAGTTTTAGATTGGGGACTATGTCATGGTCCATCTTAGCAAAGCAAGGATATAGAAGGGCATGCCCACCAAGCTACAGATGAGGAGAGTAGGCCCATGCAAGATTCTAGCCAAATATGGAGAGAATGCCTACAAAGTGGACTTGCCATCAGACTTAGCCATCTCACCAGTGTTCAATGTTGCAGACCTGATCATGTTCAAGGGAGATCTCAGTTAGCATGGTACAACTCCACCAAAGGTACTGCAAGACATAGACATCAATGCAATGCCCAAGAAGAAGTCAGGAAAAGTAGAGAAGGTCTTAGAATCCAGAGTGAAGAAGACTACTAGACACCAAGTATACATGGAACATATGATCAAATGGATGGATCAGCCTAAATCTGAAACCACCTAGATTGAGGAAGGATAGTTCAAGAAGTTTGGTATTGATTTGGCTCTTCTTGACCCCAAAGTGCCTTAGTTTGTGCTGAGGGGGAGTATGGTGTAGGAGCACCCTTCTAAGTACTCCCACCATCCAATTATGGTTGTGAAAAGCACTTCTTCAGTGAAGGTTGTAAGTACAATAAGATTTTTTGACTCATTTGTGTGTGAAGGCCTAAATAGAGGTCTTAGTTTTGTTGTGTAATTCCTTACTTGGTTGTACAGTGACTCAGGACAAGCTAGTCTCCTGAGGTCATTTCTTTTCTAGAGTTGTATAAGTCTTAGCATGGAGGTTAGGAGAGTTGTTTTCAATAACTAAGCATGTAAAAGACCTTAGAAAGGTCTTAGGAGTGAAGTGAGCAAAAAGCTACTCGAGCAAGAAAAATTGCTCCAAAAGTTGCTAGCAACTTCTCAAAAGTTTCTTAGCAACTTTTCTTTTGTAAAGACTAAACCTTACCAAGGAGGCTCCTAACCCTAACTAGGCTCTAATCCTAAGGAGAAGCCTATATTAGACTTGAAAAACCCTAATGCAAGGGTTGGTTATCATTCTATGTAGGGCTAATGTACGGAAGACCAGACTGTGTATGAAAAACTAGTGTGACATTCATTTTAATGGCTTGAAGTGTTGAATCAAAGTGTTGCTATTGTTAACTTATGATTGTGTGATAGTATTATGTTTTATCTTACTTCATTTATCAGCATCTAGATTAAGTTTGATTTTTTAGTTTGTATATTTCTTAGTTTGATTAGTTTGACAGTCCACTATTCAGTTTGAAGGGACTGATGAAGTAGGGCCTATAGCTCCTATCCCCACCATGGAAACACCATGGCACTTTGGGATAAGGTAGTACAGACCCTACCCTATAAAACTATGCAAGCAAGGCCCAAGCTAACAGGTGCAAACAATGGTTTGAGGAAGCCCTAGGTGAGTTTAGCAGAGCCCGGATAGGAGCAAGTAGCAGTGTAGAAGCTCGTGAGAGTAGAGGAATGAGTTCCATGACTTTCCCTTTGGATGGAATAAAGAAGGATGTTTAAAGGCCTAGTTTTATGAAGGAGAGGGTTTGAACAACCTTGGAGAGGTACTGTTGGAGACTAGTTTACTAGGTGACAATGAAGAGATAAAAAAGGCCCTAAAACCCTCATATTTGGCATAGGTGTTGTATGAATAGATGGAGGCTGGAGACCCCAAAAATCCTTGAGTGTTGGCCATTTTTAGTAGATGTTCTTTAGAATAGGAGTTTTGAATCTTTGAGGGGAAGGTGTTAAAATCCTATAAAACCGGAAGGAGGGCTAATTAGGCCTCTTCCTTGTAGCCCTAAATTGCAAAGGAACCCTCAAATCAAGTGATGACCCAACCATGCCAATGCAATGAAATTTTTCAAATGCCCTAAAAACATCTCAAAACTCATGAAATCCTCTATTGGAGTTTGGGAATGGAGTTGAACCCTAGAAGACCCTTATAAGCCTATGTAAGGGATGAAGCTAGAAGTGAGAGCTTGGAGTGTTGCAAGGTCAAATAGCTAAACTTGGTGGTTAGGATAGGTAGGTCAGGGAGTCCTTGAATGTATAAGTTATCCTATAGATCAATCATAGGTGTCAGGAGTACACTTGGGTCCTTGGGTAAGGATCAGAGCATAGACTAGCTAGTCTATCCTAGCCTCCCCATCAGGTAGGGATTCAAGGTCATTCCTTCTCCCCATTTCTTTTTTTTCCTCTCATTCTCTAGTTAGGGACAAGTGGTAAGGAAACACTTTCTAAGTAAATTACTCCTCATTGGGATGTGGCTAGAGTTTGGAAGAATGTGTTCTCTCTTAACAAAATTTGGTAGAAAGAGAGGAGGCTTTTTGCACTTGGATTTGGGAATATCTTTTAGGAGGAGACTTCTAGCTTAGGAGGAAAAGAGAGAGAAGTTTTGGGAAGGGAAGAAGAAAAGATAAGGAAGGATTAAACCTCTTCTTCAAAACTACATTGCCATTTTTTCTTGGAAAGAGGTTAGTGCATCTATCATGGTTAAGTTACTATGTTCATGTCAATTTTGTGGTTATGTAAATTTATGTTACATGTGTGTAGTGATATTTTCAATTTTTGAATATTGGTTAATGTCTTGTTTTTATTTGGTTGATTTTATTTGTATGTTTTGGGAGTGCAAGGAATTTATCACCCTTGGGAGGGAAGAGATCCTTGAGGGTGAAGGGGTTAGTTGGAAATTACCTTTAGTGATGAGCCCTTCCTCATGGAGGAAGGTAATGTATCATGGGTGTATGGGCTCTATGCTACCACATGTTCTATTCTTTGGGGATCATAAGGGAAGATGTTGTGAATTCTGTAGTGAGAAAATGTTAATTCATGAAGCAAGAAGTTGAGAAGTGAAAGTTTGAGCCTTGTGAAGGCATTGTTATGTTCTTGAGAAAAATAAATTCTTGTTTTACCTTTCTCCTTTTGTGTACACTTCCCACCTTCACCCATTTTGGATCCAAGGAGATCCTTTGTGCTTGCCATGGGGATTGGGAGTTTATGTTGTCAATTTCATCTTGTTGATGTATTGTGAGAATTATTTGTTTGTCACCCATCCATTCTTGTTTCCCCTAGCTCGAGGGTGGCCTTGTAAAGGCCTTGGGTGGGAGGTGAGCCTCCATGGTCATGTTTAAATGTCTTGTTTGTAGGTTTGGATGGATGATGATGGGAAGAAATCTTAAATTTTTAAGTTGATATTATTCAAGGAGAAAACTTGTAAAGTTTGATCAACAATAGGATTTTGTGTAATACCCTATCATTTGTATAAGCTATTTCTTACATGGAGTGTCCATTGAAGAATTTCTTGTTACATTTCAAAATTTTCAAGAAAGTATTGTATCACTGAAGATTTTATGAAATATGTTGTATTGGAATTGAATGACAATGCAAAAGAAAAATGTAGTGTATTTTGACTTTGCTTTATAAAGAAAAGATTTACTTTCCATGAAATGTATTGTTTCAAAACAAAAGTATATAAAGTTAGGTAAATAACTTCTTAGGATTAAGTAATACTGAGAGGGGGGGTGAATCAGTATTACATCTCTTTAATTTAAACTTCAACCAATTTAAAATAAACCATAATATTTTTGAAATGAAAAGAACTTAAATGCACAACACATAACTCATAACAACATGATTTGTTTTCGAGGAAACCCTAGCCAAGGGAAAACCCCAGTGGGGATGGTACCCACAACTATGCACTAAAATATTGAATCCCTATTAGGAGATCTAGCCCTGTTAGGAACTAATTATTACATAGTACATGTCCTTGTTAGAGGAATACAAAAACCTTGTTAGGTGTATAAAAAAACCCTGTTAAAGGTGGCGAGCTTACAACTCTTACAATCAATACTGTCACAAAGTGTTCTTCAAAAGTAAACAATACAAGCACCTACCATCCTTAGATGGTTCTGGTTATAACTCTATCAAACACTCATCTCACATCTTCTCTCTAATCTCAAATTTACACCCATCACATCATCATCACAAACACACTTATCGCTTCCACAAAACACTCTATACTTATACTAATTTTTTCATCCAGTTTGCTCTCAAAATACATTACAAAACATAATAATTACTTATGCAAATGACAAACATAGAATCAAAGATCTTATATTACCAAATTTTTGGCAATATACAACTTCTATCTAACTTATCATGTTACCATACCAACTAGCCTTGCCTTAATCATCGCGGTTGTTCATATGCCCTATTTTACTGATTCTCTATCTTCACATACCTTCACAACACTATATCTCACTGATCTCATCACCAAAACATGTGTGACCTTAACTGAAGGTCATACATATCCCAAAATGTCTTATACAAATTTCACAAGCCATACTAAATCATATATTACCTTCACTGACTAAAATAGTACAATAGTATACTATTATCCTGATTATGTCCTTAGTAATTTTCATTACTAAGTCTCCAATACCAAAACTCTCTACATGTTATCACTCCAGCATAAGTGTTCCCATAAATTAAAACCCTTAAGTGATCCCTAGTGCTCCCAAAACATCACTTTCCAATAATCTCTCCCTTTGGCATTGATGGCAACACTTAGTGAAAAATGACTAAGTGTCAAAGTATTGACTTCCTTCTACTATATACATATACTTGTCTTCTCTTTCTCTTTTTCTCTTTTTCTCTTTTTTTTTTAATTCTTTTTCTTCTTTTTATTTTCTCTTCTCTTCCTCTTTTCATTATTTTCATTTTTCTCTTCTCTTCCTCTCCCTTTGACATCAATGGCAAAGGTAGTTACAAAACTTCAAAATTATAAGCATATAAGAATTCAATGCTTACTCACCAGTCTTAGAATGTCTTGGAAGGAGTCTTCCAATGTCTTTGCTTCATCTTCCCATGACTTAATCAAAATTTCACTAACATGGATCAGTCCATTTAGTGCATAAGACATTGTCTCTACTACCTTTAGCTTGGTGGGTAAGGAACTTGTCATTGATCCTTCTATTTTCTCCATTTCTATGAGGTGAGCTTCAAGAATTGATAGCTTAGGAGTGATTATAATCTTCAGAAAACCAAATATTTCCACTACTCACCCTTTCTTAGTATTCAAAGCACTAATATTATCCAATATCTTGGATGCCTTCTTATCCATCTCCAATACAGTTTGTGAAGAGGTTTCACAACTGTCCATTAAGCTATCTAAGGTAGCCCTATCCTTGGCTATGATATCTTCAATATTTCTAACATGTCTAATAGGATTTATGAAATAGTTGCATACCTTTCTTCCTCATGCTACACAACTTCTGGCCTTCATTTTAGTTGATTTCAAAATGTCCAAGTCCCATGAAATGGACTGACAAACTTCCTTCAACTTCTTCTCCAATAAACTCTTCTCTTCCTTATCCTATATGGTCTTCAGTAGTGACTCAAAATGATTGTCAAAGCTATCCAATTCCATGCTTAAGTTCTTTGCATCATCCTTTCCTTGAAAAACAATAGGTGTAGGGAGTATTTTGTTCATTGTTTCCACTGCCCTAGTAATCATCTTTACCCTTTTATCTATTTTTTGTTCTGACCTTTCCTTAGCCTTAGAAAATTCCATGAAGGATAACCTCATGAGTTCATCCTAATCCATGCTCTCCACATCTGTGCTCATAGGTTTGGCCATGTTTTCCAACAATATATTAGAGGAGGTGTCTGGTTCTTTCTTTTTCTCAACTCTTACCTCAACTACTTTTTCTGCTCCTTTCTCTTCTACCTACCTTTCTTCTTGTTGTATCTCCTTCTCCTATTCATTATCTTCTTGTTTATCCTATGTATTCTCTTCCTCTATCTATCCTTCATCTTCAACTATCATTGCATTGTCTGCATTGTCTTGAAATGGGTCATTCACATCAAGTGAAGTGTCAAGGGTCACAAGCACACCAAAGACAAAGAAGTATGGTTGCATGCTTGCTTTCTCATTAACTTGAGCTGCCTTAGAATTTTCTCCTATTCCCAAAGGTGTGAGCTTGGTAATCTTGGGAGGTGAGGTCTTCTCAAGCATTTCACTCAGTAGAATTTGATCTAGTTCCTTTTGTGTGTCCTCTATGACTTCATCATATTTTCTTGCCATAATTTTCACCAGTCTAGCCTTAGTCCTCAATAAAGGTTTCAATTCTTTAATTATTCTTTCCCTTTATTGTATTGAGACAATAGGTAACATGTCTTCAATAGCCTTGTTTCTTATATTCTCATCCTCAGACTGTGCTAACTACTTTCTAATCTCCAACTTTCTATACAAGTCCTTAGGAATGCTACCTTCTATCTCACAAATTCTTCTTGAAAACTAATAAGTGCTCAATTATTGTGTCCTCAATTATTGCATGATTTTTAGGGTCGTAACTTTCATAATATCTATCTACTATCTTCATATTTCCATCTTTTATTACTCTCTTTTGCAACTTCAGAATATCTAGCTTCCACAAATCTTGTGGTTTCTTTTGTACTTCTTTTTCTTCTTCCTTCTCAATCACTTTTTCCTCTTTCTTCTTTATTTCCACTTCCACCTCTTGTTTCTTAGAGCTTCTTGGCTTGCTATATCTTGTAGATCTCCTAGGTGTGCTCATAGGTACAACTTCTTGTGCAATCTTCTCATGTGTAGAAGATAAATCAATTATATCACGTGTAGGTCTTATTATCTTTTCAGCTTCAGAAGGGGGAGGTGCATCAATTGCCATGCTAGAAGATGCTTCTGTCATCTTTTTCCTTATGTTCTTTAGCTATTCCCTAGTGATTCCTACCTTCATAGTGATATCCTCAACTATTTTATCAATCTTTCTCTTCCTTGTCCCTTTTTCCTATTCTTCTCTTATCTTTTTAGACTTTTCCCAATATGTTCCCTATCATTCTTCAGAAGTGTCTATTTCTACTACTAATACATGCTCAAATTGCATAGTTAGAACCTCAAAACTAACCTCATACCCCATAGGTTAACACCATTTATTCCTAGGCTCCACTACCTCAAAGAATACACAATTAGTTTCAACCATGAAATAGATTATGTCATTATATTTCTCAAGAATCTCTTTAGGTATTCTATATCTTTCCTTCATCTACTTTTGTAGGATTTTAGTCATAGAAAATAGTTCTCCATCTACCCAATTCTTGTCATTTCTTCGATAGCTCTCAAAAATTTGAATACCAGTAGGTACATTATTCTTCCTACTCTAGGGTGCATGCCAAGGAATTTGCGCTCAATGTAGATGTACATATGAACCAAAAGTGAACCAAACCTGAATGCCTTAGACTTGTCTTTCTTAATAACCTTCACATTGTCCAAAAA
Organism: Chamaecyparis obtusa; assembly: GCA_027943335.1. Lineage (NCBI taxonomy): Eukaryota > Viridiplantae > Streptophyta > Pinopsida > Cupressales > Cupressaceae > Chamaecyparis > Chamaecyparis obtusa. The sequence continues at coordinate 1,211,459 of BSBK01000591.1, forward strand.
CTATTGTGCTAGAACTTCACATAGGTTATATTTCTTTTTCCTTAACCATCCTATATGCCATCATAATAACTCTAGTTGATACTGAGTTAGGTCCACTACTGTGGAACATCTTGTAACCTAATATCATATCTACCAATCTCAAATCTTGTTGAAAGATGCCATTCACTATCATTGCTCTCTTATCCCACTTAGAATGGGTTAGGGTTTTCACTTGTTTTCTTATATTCTTCTCTACTATTGGGAGGGCTCCAGTATTATCCAATCCATTTATATCACGAATCATGTGTGCACATATCTTAACTGGTTGTTCTCCAATCTGTATAAATTGGTCATGGATTCTACTTAGGATTATCTTCAACCATTCGATTTAACTAAAATATGTTAGTAGGGTTAGCTTGATAATAGATTGATTATCTAGGTGCTTAAATTCTTCTACCATCTTTTCATCTACTTCTATATCCCATCTAATTAACTATAGATATTAACATCTCCTATGATCTCATACTTGTAGTGTATTATGCCTTAATATCCTCAACATGAAACACACCATAAGGGGTTTGCGAAAATGATCCTTTCGGATCATCCTCACAAGACTTAAATGGATGTTTCTTGAACTTATACATTAGTCTATCAACAACATAAAAAATCACAGGTGCATCCATATCTTTTGAAAGATTATAGAGTCTAAATACCTTTAACACGCTAAATTCTAGAACTGCTACTCGAAATGATCACACAATGTGGCTACTAGGTGGCTAAAATGCTTCTTCACACTACTCTCCTTCATCGCTAATTATCAAATGATGCAGAAATGATATCCTTCAATATCTTTTATCCATTGCAGGTTGAGTAAGTTCATTAATCAAAGGTAGCTCAACTTTGCACGCTTGTCCAATCAAACAAAATCTCGCAATCATAGAATATGAATCTCCAAGTGTTGTGCTCTCAAACATAAACTCCATAGTGTCTGTATACACCAAATCTAAGTTTGCATGAGCTCACTCCACATAATAAGGGCTTATCTATACCCAATGCTCCTCTT